>OVBJ01000014.1:0-220409 GCA_900406535.1 Noccaea bulbosa
GCGAATTCAGGAGGTGTTTTTTTCATGTACCACTATTCGGGTTCACTTCATCTTTTGATAACAAGGTTTTTTGTTTTAAATTAGTTATTAATAAACTTCTCAAATACAAAACCATAATCTTTCACATTGTATTGTTTCTTCGTATCAACAAGCCAGTTAAAGGCAATCTCGTTCATCTCTTTAAATTGCTCTGCTAAGTTTACTTGTGCGTTTGAAATACGGCTGAAAGCATTAGATGCCATATCTAAACTTTTATGTGCATATTGTAATGTAATGTCGTTGTCGTATGAAATTTCTTCAATTTTAAGTAAAGCCTTATATAAATCTTTTAATTCTTCAATATGTTTTTTATGAACATCAATTGAGTAATGCTCATCTCCCATTTGAAACTTAATTTCTATATCTAAATCAATCGTTCCTGCAGTTTCAAGTGCTACGTTTTTAATTTGATATTTACTATAGCTATAGCGGCGCAGTGTGCGTTTTTTACTTGTTGCGCTTGTACCATCTAGGTGGAGTAATCCTTTGTTTGTGAAGCAATATTCATCTGATTTGGATTTAATTAGAAAATAAATTTTCTCTCCATCTTCGTGCATCACGTAATCATCAGCATCAACTTTATCGTAATCTTTCGGTGTAATGACAGAACCTACATCGCTTAACCCTAAAACATCAGCAGCTACTTTTTTGAACATATATAATCCCCCTTGTAAATTAAATTCTTAATTGTACAAAAATATATTAACATGATTTTCATTTTTTGTTTTCTTGTAATACGAAAATATCTGAAGGTAAGTTAAGAAAAGTAACGCATAATTATTTTGATCCTAAATTATTTAGTAAATCTATTAGTCTAAGAGTCGATTCGCCGAAAAGTAACCAAGAGAAAAAAGCTAATTTTGCAAGTGATTATAGAGAAATTTCGTGAAAGCACCTCAAGCGATATGAGGTGTTTTTCAATCCCTTTTTGAAATCTTACAATTCTGTAAGGTAACTGTAAGGTAGTTCGATGGTAAGAAATTGCTAATCTTTTATAATGAAGATAACAACGATAAAACGAGGAGGAAGAAATGATGAAAGGGTTAGTTGTAACGGGCTTAACGGTTGCTTTTGGATTTGTAGCGTATGAGAAATTAACGTATGTAGTCGATGTTGTGAAACATTTGATTGCTTAGAGAAAACAGCTATGAGAGGGAAAGGGAATGAGTGAATGAATGGAATGGTTATTTGGAATTATAGGTACTTGTAGTGTAGTGTTATTGTTCTTTGTCCCAAGTGGTATACTTAGTTCGACAACAAGTTTGTTCTTCTTAAGTTTGTTTGCTTGTACGATGCTTATTATTATGTTTTTAATGAAGCGAAGTAAACCAATCTTCTATTTTAGCATGATTGTTATGGCAATTATTGTTCTCCAAATTATTACCCTTGTAATATACCCCACAATTATAAAAGCTTTCCATTAATGATGAATCCTCTGCGCTTGTTGCTGGGGATTTTTATTTGTACAATTTTAATTTTTAGTAGAGATTTACTCGTATCGGAATATAAAAATTAAATATTTTTATATTTCAAACAAATGATTTAGGGATGTTGTGTTCTCATTACGCATTTGATATATTTACTTTGAGCATAATTAAAATCAAGAAAAAGAGGCGGACGTATGGATAAAAAAGAAAATACGGTCGTATTGTTTCCACAACTATCAGAGCGCTATATTGATGAAGGTTTTTTAGCGCTGAAAGAGCGGAAATTCGAAGATGCATTGCGTTGCTTTGAAATATTACGTCAGTATAATGCGGAAACGGAACAAACGGAATTAGCTTCAGTTATTTGTTTACTCGAATTAAAACGTATGGAAGAAGCGAAAGATAAATGTGAACAGTTGCTTAAAACAGGAGTTGTCTTATTTGGTGATATTCTTGAAACGTACGTAACAATTTTAGTTCAAACAAATGATTATGAAGGTGTTATTGAAACTGTTGAAAAGGTTTTACAAACGAAAGATATAATGCCTGATCAAAAGGAAAAATTAGCGCAGCTTGCTTTATTTGCAGAAGGTATGCTAAATGAGGGAGACGCATCGCTAGTGGATTCAAACTTTGAATTGGATGAGTTTACTAATGAAATTTTTGGAGAAAACTTTGGACAGAAGCTAAGAGCGATTCAGCGACTTTCGTTAAAAGATTTAGATCTTGCATTACCTGTTTTAAAGAAATTTTTAATAGACGAAGAGCAGCACCCCTATTTGAAAACTTCTATTTTGTATAAAATGATAGAAAGTCAGGTAGAAGAAGAAATAGAGGTAGAAAAGTTTGGAAATACGATTAAGGTGATTCCAGCATTTACAGGTCATAATGAGGAGCAATCCAATAACATTATACATAAATTATCAAGCCGATTAGAGCAAAATTATCCCGATATATTTGAAGCGATGGTTACATATTGGAAAGAGTTGCAAATTAGCGTTTTCCCATTCGCTCTATTAATGGATAAAGAAGAGATTTGGTCAGCTGTTTTAGAGAGAATTGGAAGAAAGCGTTTCGGATTGGCTATTGATGAAGAAGAGCTTATGGCAGCATATAATATCGAATTGGAAGAGTTTCATATTGCCTATCAATGGTTATTACGTGTTGAAAGAGAAGGATATTTGCCCGTATAATTATGAAAAAGAATCGTTCAGTTCTTGAAACGAGCATATTCTATGTTATAATGTAAGGGTTGCAAAAGGCAGAAATCTGCCTGTTTGTAAGAGAAGAGAAGTGCAATTCTCTTACTTAATATGTTTCATATTATTCTCGAACAAAATATACCGTAGTTGTCTTCTGGGCAATTAGTAGATTGGAACATTATATCTGAAAGCTTTTGCTAGAGGGTTATTTGTGTATTTGTTATTTCAAAAAAGAGATAATGAAGATTTTAATCTATAGAGGTATGTGCATACATTATTATAGTTGGAGGGAAAGAATAAATGTCTACAAAATGGGAAAAATTAGAAGGTAACGTTGGCGTTTTAACAATCGAAGTTGATGCTAAAGAAGTAAACAACTCTATCGACGCTGCGTTCAAAAAAGTAGTAAAAACAATTAACGTACCAGGTTTCCGTAAAGGAAAAATGCCTCGTCCATTATTCGAACAACGCTTTGGTATTGAATCTTTATACCAAGATGCTTTAGATATCATTTTACCAAAAGCATACGGTGAAGCGATTGAAGAAGCTGGTATCTTCCCAGTTGATCATCCTGAAATCGACATCGAGAAGTTCGAAAAAAATGCTAACCTTATCTTCACTGCAAAAGTTACAGTGAAACCTGAAGTTAAATTAGGTGAGTACAAAGGTTTAGCAGTAGAAAAAGTTGAAACAACTGTAACTGACGAAGATGTAGAGAACGAATTAAAATCTTTACAAGAGCGTCAAGCTGAACTAGTTGTTAAAGAAGAAGGAACTGTTGAAAACGGTGATACAGCTGTAATCGACTTCGAAGGTTTCGTTGATGGCGAAGCATTTGAAGGCGGAAAAGGCGAAAACTACTCTCTAGCAATCGGTTCTGGTACATTCATCCCAGGTTTCGAAGAGCAAGTAATCGGTCTTAAATCTGGTGAGTCTAAAGACGTTGAAGTATCATTCCCAGAAGAGTACCATGCTGCTGAATTAGCTGGCAAACCAGCAACATTTAAAGTAACAATTCACGAAATCAAAACAAAAGAACTTCCTGAGTTAAACGACGAGTTCGCTAAAGAAGCAGACGAAGCGGTTGCAACTCTTGATGAATTAAAAGCAAAACTTCGCACAAACTTAGAAGAAGGCAAAAAGCACGAAGCTGAGCACAAAGTACGTGACGAAGTAGTAGAATTAGCTGCTGCTAACGCTGAAATCGAAATTCCAGAAGCTATGATCAACACTGAGTTAGATCGTATGGTTCGTGAATTCGAGCAACGTTTAAGCCAACAAGGTATGAACCTTGAGCTTTACTACCAATTCACAGGTACTGACGCTGACAAATTAAAAGAGCAAATGAAAGAAGATGCACAAAAACGTGTAAGAATCAATCTTGTTCTTGAAGCTATCATTGAAGCTGAAAACATCGAAGTTACTGAAGAAGAAGTAACTGCAGAAGTTGAAAAAATGGCTGAAATGTACGGTATGCCAGTAGACGCTATCAAGCAAGCTCTTGGAAGCGTAGACGCTTTAGCTGAAGATCTTAAAGTGCGTAAAGCTGTAGACTTCTTAGTAGAAAACGCTGCATAATAAAATAACAAGGCACGATTTTAATCGTGCCTTGTTTTATAAATATAGAAATAGATTTATAAAACTTTTCGATGGAGAAGGAAAAGTTCCTTTACAAGTCGAATATACATATTTCAAAAGTTTTAAATTTTTTTATTTGTACATAACTAGTCATATTATTTGTATTTCTCGCCACGTAGTGACATAATATGTATTTACATACGATACATTTATCGTGTACATACGAAGGCAAGAGGTTAGCACTTTGTAAGGGGTGTGAAAATATGTTTAAATTTAATGATGAAAAAGGGCAATTAAAATGTTCTTTCTGTGGTAAAACACAAACGCAAGTTCGAAAGTTAGTGGCAGGTCCAGGTGTTTACATTTGTGACGAGTGTATCGAACTTTGTACTGAAATTGTACAAGAGGAGCTTGCGAAGGACGAAGAAGTAGAATTCAAAGATGTACCGAAACCGGTAGAAATTCGTGAAATCTTAGATGAGTATGTCATCGGGCAAGATAGCGCGAAAAAAGCACTAGCGGTAGCGGTATATAATCATTACAAACGCATTAATTCTAACAGCAAAATTGATGATGTAGAATTAGCGAAGAGTAATATCGCACTTATCGGGCCAACAGGTAGTGGTAAAACATTACTGGCACAAACGTTAGCGCGTATTTTAAATGTTCCATTTGCAATCGCGGACGCAACATCTTTAACAGAAGCTGGATATGTTGGGGAAGATGTAGAAAATATCTTACTAAAATTAATTCAAGCAGCTGATTATGATGTAGAGAAAGCGGAAAAAGGAATCATTTATATTGATGAGATTGATAAAGTGGCACGTAAGTCCGAAAATCCATCAATTACACGTGATGTATCTGGTGAAGGTGTGCAGCAGGCACTTCTGAAAATTTTAGAAGGTACTGTAGCAAGCGTTCCACCTCAAGGTGGTCGTAAGCATCCGCACCAAGAGTTCATTCAAATTGATACAACGAACATCTTATTCATTTGTGGTGGAGCGTTTGATGGCATTGAGCCGATTATTAAACGTCGCCTTGGTGAGAAAGTAATTGGATTTGGTTCTGAGAAGAAAAATGCTGATGTAAATGAGAAGCATGTTTTATCTCACGTATTACCAGAGGATCTTTTAAGATTTGGTTTAATTCCAGAGTTTATCGGTCGTCTTCCAGTTATTGCGAACCTAGAGCCACTTGATGAAGATGCTCTTGTTGATATTTTAACGAAACCGAAAAATGCACTTGTTAAGCAATTCCAAAAACTATTGGAGCTTGACGATGTTGAGTTAGAGTTTGAAGAAGGTGCACTAATCGAAATTGCGAAAAAAGCAATTGAACGTAAAACGGGTGCTCGTGGACTTCGTTCTATTATTGAAGGCTTAATGCTTGATGTAATGTTCGAACTTCCATCTCGTAAAGATATCGAGAAGTGTATTCTTACAAAAGAAACAGTAGCTGATAATGAACCGCCAAAATTGGTGTTACAAGACGGTACTGTACTTGATACAAAAACATCTGCATAATGCGAAAGGGAAACAGCAATTTTTATAATTGCTGTTTTTCTTTATGTTTAGCTACGTTCCTCCGCGGAAATACTAAGAGATAAAATATTGCGGGAGGAAATAAATAATGAGCTGGACAAATATATTTTTAGTTGTTCAACTTGTTTTTGGTGTAATTGTCGGATTATATTTCTGGCATTTACTTCGAAATCAACGAACACAAAAAGTTTCAATTGATCGAGAATCGAAAAAAGAATTAGAACAGCTTCGTAAAATGCGTGAGATTTCTTTAACAGAGCCGCTAGCAGAAAAGGTGCGTCCTACAACCTTTTTAGATATTGTAGGGCAAGAGGACGGGATTAAGTCGTTAAAAGCGGCTCTTTGTGGTCCGAATCCGCAACATGTAATCATATATGGCCCGCCAGGTGTTGGGAAAACAGCGGCAGCACGTCTTGTATTAGAAGAAGCGAAACGAAATCCTAAATCTCCATTTCGTACGAATGCAACATTTATTGAACTTGATGCGACGACAGCTCGGTTTGATGAACGTGGTATCGCAGACCCTTTAATTGGTTCGGTGCATGATCCGATTTATCAAGGTGCTGGGGCGATGGGACAAGCAGGTATTCCGCAACCGAAAAAAGGTGCTGTAACAGATGCGCATGGTGGTATTTTGTTTATTGATGAGATTGGCGAACTCCATCCGATTCAAATGAACAAAATGTTAAAGGTGTTAGAAGATCGAAAAGTATTTTTAGAAAGTGCGTACTATAGTGAAGAAAATACGATGATCCCAACATATATACATGATATTTTCCAAAAAGGCTTACCGGCAGATTTTCGCTTAGTTGGAGCAACGACACGTTCGCCAGAGGAAATTCCTCCTGCTATTCGGTCACGTTGCTTAGAAGTATTTTTCCGTGAATTAGATACGGAAGAAATTCAAAAAGTAGCGAAAAATGCTGCGGAAAAAGTAGAAATGCAAATAGGCGAAAATGGTATTGAAATGATTGGGATGTATGCAAGAAATGGACGAGAAGCGATTAATCTCGTGCAAATCTCTGCTGGTATGGCGATAAATGAAGAACGTTCTTTCATTAAAGATGAAGATATAGAGTGGGTTGTTCACTCAAGTCAGCTTACACCGAAATACGAAAAGCACATTTATCCGATTCCAAGGATTGGTCTTGTAAATGGTCTTGCTGTATACGGACCAAATACAGGTGCGTTATTAGAAATTGAAGTAACAGCAATTCCGGCGAAAGATAAAGGGTCGGTAAATGTTACCGGAATTGTAGAAGAAGAAAGTATTGGTAGTCAAACGAAATCGATTCGCCGTAAAAGTATGGCAAAAGGCTCTGTTGATAATGTATTAACAGTACTTCGTTCTTTAGATGTGTTGCCAGAAGGATACGATATACATATTAATTTTCCAGGTGGTATCCCAATTGATGGACCTTCTGCAGGAATCGCTATGGCAACAGGTGTATATTCTGCGGTGCATCGCACATATGTAAATAATGAAGTAGCGATGACAGGTGAAATAAGTATACACGGAGAAGTAAAGCCTATTGGTGGCGTGTACGCAAAAATAAAAGCTGCGAAAAAAGCGGGAGCTAAGAAAGTCATTATTCCTGCTGAAAATATGCAACCATTTTTGTATACTATAAAGGGAATCGAAATTATTCCTGTCCGTAAGTTAAAAGAAGTATTTGAGTTAACATTTATGCAAGAAAATGCGCATAGAGAGCTAGATGTACATACTAACGTAGACGAAACAGATGCACAATCTATGTAAAAATAAACAATAATAAAATTTGCCAGACTTCGTTTAAGTTTGTATGCTTAATCGGAGTCTTTTTTCTTTTCGTGAGGTAGAAAAATAAGCTATTTATAATTGCGAGGAATCTCAGCAATTGCATCTAGGTGTATTGTAATATAAAATAGTTGAACAGGAGTTTAATTTATTATGGAGGTGCTATGTCTAGTATGAATACGAACGAAAGAATCGTGCCCCTCCTACCATTAAGAGGCGTTCTCGTATATCCAACGATGGTTTTGCATCTTGATGTAGGACGTGATAAATCGATACAAGCACTAGAGCAGGCGGCAATGGATGAAAATATCATCTTTTTAGCAATGCAAAAAGAAATGAATATCGATGATCCGAAAGAAGATGACATATATAGTGTAGGTACAGTGGCGAAAGTCAAGCAAATGTTAAAATTGCCGAACGGTACGCTTCGTGTCCTTGTGGAAGGTTTACATAGAGCAGAAGTAATAGAGTTTATCGAAGAAGAAAATATAGTACAAGTGTCTATTAAAACGGTAACTGAAGAAGTAGAAGATGATTTAGAAGAGAAAGCTCTTATGCGTACGTTACTGGAGCATTTCGAACAATATATTAAAGTTTCGAAAAAAGTTTCAAATGAAACATTTGCAACGGTAGCTGATGTAGAAGAACCAGGGAGATTAGCTGATCTAATTGCTTCTCACTTGCCGATTAAAACGAAGCAGAAACAAGAGATTCTAGAGATTGTATCTGTAAAAGAACGATTACATACACTTATTTCAATTATTCAAGATGAACAAGAGTTACTTAGCCTAGAAAAGAAGATTGGACAAAAAGTGAAACGTTCAATGGAGCGCACGCAAAAAGAATATTTCTTACGTGAGCAAATGAAGGCGATTCAAACTGAACTTGGCGACAAAGAAGGTAAGGGCGGAGAAGTAGAAGAACTTCGTGAAAAAATTGAACAGTCAGGAATGCCTGAAGAAACAATGAAGGCTGCGCTGAAAGAATTAGATCGTTATGAAAAGTTACCAGCAAGTTCTGCGGAGAGTGGTGTTATTCGCAATTATATTGATTGGTTATTAGCGCTTCCGTGGACAGAGGCAACAGAAGATATAATTGATCTTGCTCATTCAGAAGAGATTTTAAATAACGATCATTACGGTCTTGAAAAAGTGAAAGAGCGTGTACTTGAATATTTAGCTGTACAGAAGTTAACGAATTCATTAAAAGGACCTATCCTTTGTTTAGTAGGCCCTCCTGGGGTCGGCAAAACTTCGTTAGCGCGTTCAATTGCAACATCATTGAATCGTAAATTTGTCCGTGCATCTCTTGGTGGTGTGCGTGATGAATCTGAAATTCGTGGTCACCGCCGTACATATGTTGGAGCAATGCCAGGACGCATTATTCAAGGTATGAAAAAGGCGAAAACAGTTAATCCAGTCTTCTTATTAGATGAGATTGATAAAATGTCTAACGATTTCCGTGGAGATCCATCAGCGGCATTACTTGAAGTATTAGATCCAGAACAAAACCATAACTTCAGTGATCATTACATTGAAGAACCATATGATCTATCGAAAGTTATGTTTGTAGCAACCGCTAATACACTTTCAAGTATTCCAGGTCCATTACTTGACCGTATGGAAATCATTTCGATTGCTGGCTATACAGAACTTGAAAAAGTACACATTGCTCGTGAGCATTTATTGCCGAAACAATTAAAAGAGCATGGCTTACGAAAAGGTAATTTACAAGTGCGTGATGAGGCGCTTCTTGAAATTATTCGTTATTATACACGTGAGGCTGGTGTTCGTACGCTAGAACGCCAAATTGCAAAAGTTTGCCGTAAAGTAGCGAAAATTATCGTTACAGCAGAACGTAAACGTATCGTTGTGACAGAGAAAAAGATTGTTGATTTACTTGGTAAACACATATTCCGTTATGGGCAAGCTGAAAAAACAGACCAAGTTGGTATGGCAACAGGTCTAGCTTACACAGCAGCAGGCGGCGATACACTTGCAATTGAAGTTTCTGTAGCGCCAGGAAAAGGGAAACTAATTTTAACGGGGAAACTTGGGGATGTTATGAAAGAATCAGCACAAGCTGCGTTTAGTTATATACGCTCTCGTGCAGAAGAGCTTCAGATTGACCCGAATTTCCATGAGAAAAATGATATTCATATTCATGTTCCAGAAGGAGCAGTTCCAAAAGATGGACCGTCAGCAGGTATTACGATGGCAACGGCACTTATTTCTGCACTAACAGGTATTCCTGTAAGTAAAGAAGTAGGTATGACAGGTGAAATTACACTTCGTGGTCGTGTATTACCAATTGGTGGCTTAAAAGAAAAAACATTAAGTGCTCACCGCGCAGGCTTAACAAAAATTATTTTGCCAGCAGAAAACGAGAAAGATTTAGATGATATTCCAGAGAGCGTAAAAGAAAACCTTACGTTTGTGCTTGCATCTCATTTAGATGAAGTATTGGAGCACGCATTAGTAGGAGTGAAACAATGAAAGTAACAAAAGCAGATATTGTAATTAGTGCTGTTAAACCAGAACAATATCCAGACAGTGATTTACCAGAAATTGCATTAGCAGGTCGTTCAAATGTCGGGAAGTCTTCCTTTATTAATAAAATTTTAAATCGTAAAAAGTTAGTGCGTATTTCTTCTAAACCAGGAAAAACGCAAACACTGAACTTTTTCTTAATCAATGAGATGATGCATTTTGTTGACGTTCCAGGTTATGGATATGCGAAAGTGTCTAAATCGGAGCGCGCGGCATGGGGGAAAATGATTGAAACGTACTTTACAACGCGTAAGCAATTAGACGCAGCTGTATTAGTAGTTGATTTACGTCACCAACCAACAAGTGATGACGTGATGATGTATGATTTCTTAAAGCATTATGAAATCCCAACAATTATTATTGCGACGAAAGCCGATAAAATCCCGAAAGGGAAATGGCAAAAGCATTTAAAAGTTGTAAAAGAAACGCTTGCTGTTGAAATTGGCGATGAAATCGTTCTATTCTCTTCTGAAACAGGACTTGGAAAAGAAGAAGCGTGGAAGGCAATTCATAAAATGACAAAAACAAAAAACGCGTGACGAATGTCGCGCGTTTTTTTCTTTATATAAGCTGTTAACGTACGTTTAATGTAACTTCAATATTACCTCGTGTTGCTTTAGAGTAAGGACATACACCGTGAGCCGCTTCTACAAGTTCTTTTGCTTCGCTATGTGAAACGCCAGCGACATGTACATCAAGCACGGCAGATAGGCCAAAACCACCATCTGTATCTTTTCCGATAGAAACGTGAGCGGTTACTTCTGTACTTTCTACTTTCATACGTTTTGTACGAATGACAAGTTGTAATGCACTATCAAAACAAGCTGCATAACCAGCTGCAAATAGTTGTTCTGGATTTGTTGCTTCTCCGCCTGCACCACCTAGTGCTTTCGGCATTTTTACATCAAGATTTAATATGCCATCATCTGAAACTACTTTCCCATTTCTTCCACCTGTTGCTGTTACTGAAGCAGTATATAATTTATCCATATTTATTCCCCTTTTCCATCATTAATTGTTTTCATTGTTTCAATTAGTTTATTTAGCTCAATTAATAAAGAGCGATATTCTTGCTCTGTAATTCCTAAATTTGTAGCCATCGTTGTCGGTAATGAACAAGCCTTTTCCTTTAAATCTTTGCCTTGTTCTGTTAATTCAATACAAACTTTTCGCTCGTCTTCTTTGGAACGAACACGTTTTACAAGTTTTAATGATTCCATTCGTTTTAACATAGGTGTTAACGTACCGGAATCTAAAAATAGACGTTCTCCAATTTCTTTTACTGTTAGTCCATCTTGCTCCCATAGTACGAGTAAAGTAATGTACTGGGGATACGTAATACCCATCTCTTCTAAATAAGGTCGATAAAAACGAGTAACCTCTCTAGAACAGGCATAAATAGAAAAACAAAGTTGGTTATCTAGATGCAAAGAGTCCTCTGTCATACATAACTCCCTTCTAATTAAGTTGTTAACAATTTAATTTTGTAAAATCAATATAACGAAAAAGAAATAAAATGTCAAATACATTGTATTGAGAAAGTGTTTGCTACATTTTGGAACAATCATACATATTTTCCTTCATGATGAAAGAAGATAGGAAAGATGATGTTATAATTTATATGGAATAGTTTCCATCACTTGATTATGAGGACTTTTTTTGGTAACGTACAAATAGAGTTATTAATTTATAATCATTATAAAGTAGAAGATTTTTTTATTAGTTTACTGAATCTCCTTTATTACATACGGAGAATAATTAAAAAATAATCGGTTGTTCACACGATTGTCAGATTCATAAGAGGAAAGTTGTATTATGATAGTAGATAAAGTGATAAAACGGGTGAAGGGGGACATGCTGCGTGCATATTCTTGTTGTTAGTGTAAATTATCGAACAGCCCCTGTAGAATTTCGTGAGAAACTCACATTTCAGGCAGCAGAGCTAGAGCGAGCGATGAATACATTACAAAATCAAAAGAGCGTGTTAGAGAATGTCATTGTATCAACTTGTAATCGCACTGAGATTTATGCTGTTGTCGATCAATTACACACGGGACGGTATTATATTAAGAAGTTTTTAGCTGATTGGTTTCAGCTTGAAATAGAAGAAGTCGCGCCATATTTAACTATTTTTGAACAAGATGGTGCAATAGATCATTTATTCCGCGTAACGTGCGGTTTAGATTCGATGGTAGTCGGAGAAACGCAGATTTTAGGTCAAATAAAAGATAGCTTTTTAGAAGCGCAACAAGTTAAAGCAACAGGCACAATTTTTAATGAATTGTTTAAGCAAGTCATTACATTAGCAAAACGTGCCCACTCAGAAACAACAATCGGGGAAAGTGCAATGTCTGTTAGTTATGCTGCTGTTGAGCTTGGAAAGAAAATATTTGGCGAGTTAACAGATTGTCATGTGCTTATTCTTGGTGCTGGTAAAATGGGCGAACTTGCACTGCAAAACTTATATGGAAGTGGTGCTCGTAAAGTAACAGTTATGAATAGGACACTTTCGAAAGCAGAAGTAATGGCTGAGAAATATATGGGACATGCAAAATCGTTAAGCGAATTGCAATGTGCATTATTAGAAGCAGATATTTTAATTAGTTCAACTGGTGCATCTGAGTATGTCATTACGAAAGAGATGATGACAAAGGTGGAGAAAATGCGCTCTGGTCGCCCTTTATTTATGGTTGATATTGCAGTACCACGTGATATTGATCCAGCGATTGATGAGTTAGAAGGTTCTTTTTTATATGACATTGATGATCTGCAAGGAGTAGTGGAAGCAAATCGTGCTGAGCGTTTGAAAGAAGCGGAGAAAATTCAATTTATGATTGAAGAGGAAATTGTTCTATTTAAAACGTGGTTAAGTACACTTGGTGTTGTTCCATTAATATCAGCTCTTCGTGATAAGGCACTTGCAATCCAAAGTGAAACGATGGTAAGCCTAGAGCGAAAAATACCAAACCTTAGTGATCGTGAGAAAAAAGTCATTAGTAAGCATACGAAAAGTATTATTAATCAATTATTAAAAGACCCAATTTTAGTAGCGAAAGAAATAGCTGCTGAAGAGGGAGCGAGCGAAAAATTAGCGTTATTTGCGAAGATTTTCGATTTAGAAACGGAAGAAGTAGAGAGTCGTGCGGAAGAAGTAGAACATAAAAGAGTGTGGACACCATCCGTTCCATCTTTATAATTTGGAAGGATGATCGGATGAGTTTTTTAAATAACAGTATTATTTATCATATTGCAATTATTTTATATGCTTGTAGCATTAGTTTATATTTTATAGATTATTTCCAAAGTAACCGAAAGGCGAACCGATTTGCTTTTTGGTTACTTTCGATTGTATGGGTATTGCAGTCTATTTTTATGTTGCTTAGGGCGACAGATTCAGAAACGAACCCCATTTTAACTTTATTATCAGGGATTTATTTTTATGTTTGGTTATTGATTACGATGTCGTTAGTCATAAATCGATTTATGCGCGTTGACTTTTTAGTCTTCTTTACAAATGTTGTTGCATTTGGCGTAAGCGCTTTTTCTATTTTTACACCGCTCGGAAAGATGTCGCCAGTACTTGCAGAGCAATTAGTTTCAGAACTTGTATACGTGCATGTTGGAATGGCGATTATTTCTTATGCAACGTTTACGGTATCATTTATTTTTTCTATTATGTATTTACTGCAATATCGCCTATTAAAAAAGAAAAAGTGGAATGCGAGATTAAGAAGGTTAGGGAATTTACCGAAGCTTGAATCTACGTCTTACGGATTAAATTTATTTTCTGTTCCATTTTTCTTACTAGCAATTTTATTAGGATGTATATGGGGATATACAAAATTAGATAATTTTCATTGGTATGATACGAAAGTAATTGGTTCGTTTGTCGTTCTATTTGTATACTGTGCGGGCTTGTATTTAAGAGCGGCAGATGTATTGCAAGGGAAGAAAATTGTACTGTGGAATGTAGGGGCCTTTCTCGTAATGCTAGTTAACATTTTTTTATTAAGTAGTTTATCTAATTTCCACTTTTGGTATTTATAATGAGGAGAGAGAATTATGCGCAAAATTATTGTAGGGTCACGAAAGAGTAAGCTAGCATTAACACAAACAAACTGGTTTATTGATCAGTTAAAAGCACTTGGTTTACCATATGAATTTGAAGTGAAAGAAATTGTCACCAAAGGTGATGTGATTTTAGATGTTACTCTTTCAAAAGTAGGCGGAAAAGGTTTGTTCGTTAAAGAAATTGAGCATGCGTTACTTACGAAAGAAATCGATATGGCTGTACATAGTATGAAAGATATGCCAGCCGTACTTCCAGAAGGGTTAATGATTGGCTGTACACCAAAGCGTGTTGACCCTCGTGATGCTTTTATCTCAAAAAATGGAGCATCGTTTAAAGAGTTAGCGGAAGGTGCTATTTTAGGTACGAGTAGTTTAAGACGTAGTGCACAGCTACTCGCTGCGAGACCAGATTTACAAGTGAAGTGGATTCGCGGAAATATCGATACACGTTTACGTAAATTAAAAGAAGAGGATTACGATGCGATTATTTTAGCGACAGCTGGATTACAAAGAATGGGCTGGGATGATGAAGTTATTACAGAACATTTAGATGAAACGTTATGTGTACCTGCTGTAGGACAAGGTGCATTAGCGATTGAATGTCGTGAGGATGATAAGGATTTATTGCAGTTGTTAGCGCATATGAATGATGCGATAACAGAAAGAACAGTGGCAGCGGAGCGAGTATTTCTTCATAGACTTGAAGGTGGATGTCAAGTTCCAATCGCTGGATATGCAACCCTTAAAGAAAACGATACAATCGAATTAACAGCTCTTGTTGGCTCTATGGATGGCTCTGTTTTATTAAAAGAGACAGTAGTAGGTACTAATCCTGAGGAAGTAGGATTAGAAGCCGCGGGCCGTTTAATTAAACAAGGCGCCAAAGAACTCATTCTTGCTGCAAATAAGGAGCAACAATAAATATGAACGCTCTCGCTGGAAAAACGGTATTGATTACACGTGCCCAGCATCAAGCGAAACAAATGAGTGTAGCAGTGAAAGAAAAGAGCGGAATTCCATTGGAAATTCCGCTTTTGCATATGGAAGGTATGTCTCATAGGCAAATTCAACATATTGAAGGGCAGCTACATTCGTATGACTGGGTTATTTTTACGAGCAGAAATGGTGTAGCTTTTTTTCTAGATAGTTTGAACAAGAAACTACCGCTAACCATTAAAATCGCTGCGGTAGGTGTGAAAACAAAATTAGAGTTAGAAAAAAGGGGCTATCAAGTTCATTTTGTTCCAACTTCATTTGTTGCAGAAGCATTTGCAGAAGAGTTTCTAAAAGAATTAAGTGGAAACGAACGTATTTTATTTCCGAAAGGGAATATAGCAAGAGAGGTAATTCCGGTTGCACTTCGGGAAATTGGTGTTTCTCTAGATGAGCTAATCGTATACGGTACGAAAGTGAATATAGAAAAAAAGCAAGAGCTTATAGCGGCATTGAAGTTAGGGAAAGTAGACATTATTACATTTACGAGCCCTTCAACTGTTACTAGTTTTGTTCGTTTACTTGAGGGTGCAAACTGGAGAGAATGGACAAAAAAATGTACAATTGCTTGTATAGGACCTATTACGGAAAAAGAGGCAAGTCGTTATTTTCCGTCTGTTATTGTGCCGAAAGAGTACACTGTAGAAGCATTACTACAATGTGTTTGTGAATCTATAAAATGAAAGAATGGGGATAGAAATCTATGAACTCTTTACAATTTAATCGTCATCGTCGTTTAAGACAAAGCGGTAGTATGCGTGCACTTGTGCGTGAAACGTTTTTACATACGGAAGATTTTATTTACCCTATTTTTGTATTAGAAGGTGAAAATGTTCGTAATGAAGTTCCTTCTATGCCAGGCGTATATCAAATGTCTTTAGATTTATTGCAAGCTGAAATGCAAGAAGTTGTTGATTTAGGTATTCGTTCTGTTATTGTATTTGGTTTACCTGCTGAAAAAGATGAAGTTGGATCATCAGCATATTGTGATCATGGAATTGTACAACGTGCTATTCAACAAATTAAAGGCGATTTCCCTGAGCTAGTAGTAGTTGCAGATACATGTTTATGTCAATTTACAAGTCATGGTCATTGCGGTGTAATTGAAGATGGTATTATTTTAAATGACGAGTCTCTTGCAGTTCTTGCGAAAACAGCTGTAAGTCAAGCGAAGGCAGGAGCGGACATTATTGCGCCATCAAACATGATGGACGGCTTCGTAACAGCAATTCGCCATGCATTAGATGAAAATGGTTTTGGACACGTGCCAGTTATGTCGTACGCTGTGAAATATTCATCAGCGTTTTATGGGCCCTTCCGTGATGCTGCGCACGGTGCGCCGCAATTTGGTGACCGTAAAACATATCAAATGGACCCAGCGAACCGTATGGAAGCATTCCGTGAAGCAGAATCAGATGTAATGGAAGGGGCTGATTTCTTAATTGTAAAGCCAGCTCTTTCTTACTTAGATATCATTCGTGATGTGAAAAATAACTTTAATTTACCAATCGTTGCTTACAACGTAAGTGGTGAATATTCAATGATTAAAGCGGCAGCGCAAAATGGTTGGATTAATGAAAAAGAAGTTGTGCTTGAAAAATTAATTAGCATGAAACGTGCAGGAGCAGACTTAATTATTACGTATCATGCGAAAGATGCAGCAAAATGGTTGCAAGAAGGAGGCGTTAAATAATGAAAAAGTTTGATAAGTCAATTGCAGCGTTTGAAGAGGCGCAAGATTTAATGCCTGGTGGCGTAAATAGCCCAGTTCGTGCCTTTAAGTCTGTTGGGATGAATCCGTTGTTTATGGAGCGTGGTAAAGGCTCTAAAGTATATGATATTGATGGAAATGAATACATCGACTACGTATTATCATGGGGGCCTTTAATTCATGGGCATGCAAATGATCGTGTTGTTGAAGCGTTAAAATCTGTTGCTGAAAGAGGTACAAGCTTCGGTGCACCGACAGAAATCGAAAATAAATTAGCGAAACTTGTTATTGAGCGTGTACCATCGATTGAAATTGTCCGCATGGTTAACTCTGGAACAGAAGCGACAATGAGTGCACTACGTTTAGCTCGTGGTTATACAGGCCGTAATAAAATCTTGAAATTCATCGGTTGTTACCACGGTCATGGTGATTCGTTATTAATTAAAGCTGGTTCTGGTGTGGCGACTCTAGGTTTACCAGATAGCCCTGGCGTACCAGAAGGTGTAGCGAAAAATACGATTACAGTAGCTTATAATGATTTAGAAAGTGTGAAATACGCTTTTGAACAATTCGGTGATGATATTGCTTGTGTAATTGTAGAACCAGTGGCAGGGAATATGGGTGTTGTTCCTCCGCAACCAGGATTTTTAGAGGGACTTCGTGAAGTAACAGAACAAAACGGTGCACTGCTTATTTTTGATGAAGTAATGACAGGATTCCGTGTTGCTTATAACTGTGGACAAGGTTACTACGGTGTAACACCTGATTTAACTTGTTTAGGTAAAGTAATCGGTGGTGGCTTACCAGTAGGAGCGTACGGTGGTAAAGCAGAAATTATGCGCCAAATTGCGCCAAGCGGACCGATTTATCAAGCTGGTACTTTATCAGGTAACCCACTTGCAATGGCAGCAGGTTATGAAACGTTAGTACAGTTAACGCCAGAATCGTATGTAGAATTTGAGCGTAAAGCTGAAATGTTAGAAGCTGGATTACGTAAAGCAGCTGAAAAACATGGCATTCCACATCATATTAATCGTGCAGGTTCTATGATTGGTATTTTCTTTACAGATGAGCCCGTTATTAATTACGATGCAGCAAAATCTTCAAACTTAGAGTTCTTTGCGGCTTACTATCGTGAAATGGTAGAACAAGGTGTATTCTTGCCACCATCTCAATTCGAAGGTTTATTCTTATCGACAGCACATAGTGACGCAGATATTGAGGCGACAATTGCAGCGGCTGAAATTGCAATGTCAAAATTAAAATAATGTATTAGAGAAAAATCGCTCTCCATAAGGGGAGCGATTTTTTTTATTCATAAAGTAAGCTTTCCCTACATAAATCTGTAATGACATATAGTTTGGGAGGGGGAAAAGAAGTGGCTGCAGATCATTCGTTACGATTTTCATTAAAAGAATCTGTTTGGTTCCAAAAGGGACAGGAAGTCGATGAACTTTTGTCAATTTCGTTAGATCCAGACGTTGAGATAGAAGAGCTTGATCATGAAGTAATCGTGAGAGGGCAATTAGATTTAACGGGAGAGTATGTTGCAAGGCAAGATGATTCGGCGTATTCACTAAGAGAACTATCGCCAGCAAAGTCAATTGATTATGTAGAAACAAGGGAAGATGGGGTTAATGAACTTGTTCATTCCTTTCCGCTTGAAATATCAATTCCGAGAAATCGCGTGAAAGTAATTGAAGAACTATATGTATCAATTGAGGAATTTGATTATGAATTAAAGGAAAATGGTTGCTTACAATTATTAGCGGATATATCTATTACTGGTTTATGTGATGAAGAGAGAAGCGAGGATGAAGAAGAAACGGTGTATGCTGATTTAGAAGAAGATTCAGCGCAAGAGGATGAGAATAGACCGGCGCCCCATGTAGAAGAACCAACATACAAGGAATCAGATGAGTGGGAAGATTACGCATTTGAACCGTTCCAATTAGAGGAAAGAAAAGAGCAGGAATTAGAAGAAGAGAAAATAGAAGAACATGAATTTGTGGAACGTGAAGAGGAGCAAGAAACAACGCCGCAATTTGAATTGTTCGGACGAAAAGATTTCAAGAAAGAAAAAGCGAAAAAGCAGGAAGAACAAGAAGAAGAGTACTCACAGCGAGATGAAAATGCGCTTTATTTAACAAAACTATTTACGAAAGAACCGGAAGAGGAATTTACAAAGTTAAGAATGTATTTCGTACAAGAAGGGGATACAATTGAATCTATTGCAGACCGTTATGAAACATCGGTACAAAATTTGTACCGTGTCAATCAAACAGAAGATATATTTTTAAATACGGGGCAAATTATTTATATTCCCGTTTCAAGAGTAAAGGCGAAATAAAGAAGTTATGTTTTGAATAGAAAGGGTTATTCGTATGGATATTGAATTGCGAAATCACTATGAACCTATCGTGAGGCAATATAGATTGGATACGCAGCATATGGAAGAGCACGGAAATGTAATGAAAATTTATACGAATCAAGGTCCATATGCACTTAAGAAAATAGAAGGCAGAAAGTTAGAGCGGAATAACTTTCTGCATCATATTCAATATTTGAAGGAGAAAGGTTTTTCAAATTATGTACCTATATACCATGCGACGGATGGAAATTATATTTTAAGTGACGGGACGTATAATTATTATTTAATGCCTTGGTTAGAACGTGCAGAAGGAAATGGTGAGGACAATGATCAATACCATAAAATGTTTCAGACACTCGGAACGTTGCATCAAAAAACTGTGAAGGAAGAAACGTATACGGAAGAAGATTTAGAAAAACATTATACAACTATATCCAATCGCTGGGAAAATGATGGTGAGATGTTAGAAGAGTTTCTCGTAGAATCTGAATCAAAATGGTATATGTCCCCGCTTGAATTGCAATATTGTACGTACTATCATCATGTAATGAGAGCGCGTGAATTTGCAACGAAGCAATTAAATGAGTGGAACGATGCGATGAAAGAAAAAGATAAAACGCGTATTACTTTTGTACATGGTAACGTGTCACTTAATCATTTTTTATTTGACTATGAGCGGAATGGCTATTTTATTAGTTTGGAAAAATCGAAGTTTGCAACGCCTGTGCAAGATATAGTAGGTTTTTATTCACGGTCTTTAGACACATATCCGATCGCAAGAAGTGATCGGTTTGAATGGTTTCAAATGTATCAAAAAAATTTTCCGTTTACGAAAGAAGAGCAACTTCTCATGTTTGCTTATATGACGTACCCATCACAATTTATTCGACAAATCGGTTCGTATAGAAAAAGAAAAGATAATCGCAACGAGGAAAATGAATTGCTGGAAGTAAAGAGTTTGCAACAATCGCATTGGCTCGTTAGCAATATAGAATATTTCCTATCACAATTACAAGCTGCCCAGCAAGGGAACGGGTAAAGTAAAACTTTAATCAGCGGGGCTCCCGCCTAACTTCTTTGCTTCAGCTGAATTTTGATGTAGGGATCTTACTGCCCGCAAATAGCGAGATAAAGAAGATAAGTAGAGAATGCTACTTATCTTTTTTGTGCGCCTGAAAATTCATAGACTTAAATTTATCTTGACGAATAAGGTTTCGTTTTTTACACTATTGTATATAATAATTAACAATCATATAAATGCCTTGAAGGGGAAGAGTATAACATGAAACGTCTTCAGAGAGGAGAATCATTAGCTGGGAGATTCTCTAGATAGTTATGTTAGAAGGTAGCCCTGGAGCATCTTTTCTGAACGGAATAGTTCTTATTAGGAAAAGACGGATTTGTCCGTTATCAAATTAAGAGTATAAGCAAATTATGAATTTGTTTGTAAATAAAGGTGGTACCGCGATGTCCCTCGTCCTTTTTGGATGAGGGACATTTTTTATTTTAAGGAGGGAAAATAATGTCAAACACGGAAAAGAATTTACCAACTAAATATGATCATATGTCCGTTGAAGAAGGCCTTTATCAATGGTGGCTTGAAGGCAAATATTTTGAAGCAACAGGAGACGAGAAGAAACAACCGTATACAATTGTAATTCCACCTCCGAACGTAACTGGTAAGTTACACTTAGGTCATGCTTGGGATACAACTCTTCAAGATATTTTAACTCGTACGAAGCGTATGCAAGGATACGATGTACTATGGCTTCCAGGAATGGACCATGCTGGTATCGCAACACAAGCGAAAGTAGAAGGAAAACTTCGTGAAGAAGGTATTTCACGTTACGATCTTGGCCGTGAAAAATTCCTTGAAAAAGCTTGGGAGTGGAAAGAAGAGTACGCTTCTCACATTCGTCAACAATGGGGGAAAGTTGGTTTAGGACTAGACTATTCTCGTGAACGCTTCACATTAGACAAAGGTTTATCAGATGCGGTTAATAAAGTATTCGTTCAATTATACGAAAAAGGCTTAATTTACCGTGGTGAATATATTATCAACTGGGATCCAGCAACACGCACAGCTCTTTCTGATATTGAAGTAATTCATAAAGAAGTTCAAGGTGCATTCTACCATATGAACTATCCGTTAACAGACGGTTCAGGTCACATTCGTCTTGCTACAACTCGTCCAGAAACGATGCTTGGTGATACAGCAGTAGCAGTTCATCCAGAAGACGATCGTTACAAACATTTAATCGGAAAAACAGTTACACTTCCAATTGTAGGCCGTGAGATTCCGATTATTGCTGATGAGTACGTAGAAAAAGACTTCGGAACAGGTGTTGTAAAAATTACACCAGCTCATGACCCGAATGATTTTGAAGTAGGTAACCGTCATGACTTACCACGCATCTTAGTAATGAATGAAGATGGATCGATGAACGAAAAAGCTGGTAAGTATAACGGTATGGATCGTTTCGAATGCCGTAAAGCATTAGTGAAAGACTTACAAGAGGCTGGCGTATTAGTAGAAATCGAGCCTCATATGCATTCAGTAGGTCATAGTGAGCGTAGCGGTGCAGTAGTTGAGCCTTACTTATCAACACAATGGTTCGTAAAAATGGCTCCACTTGCAGAAAAAGCAGTAGCACTTCAACAAAAAGAAGAAGAAAAAGTAACGTTCGTACCAGAGCGTTTTGAAAACACATACTTACGCTGGATGGAAAACATTCATGACTGGTGTATTTCTCGTCAATTATGGTGGGGACACCGTATTCCAGCTTGGTATCATAAAGAAACTGGTGAGGTATACGTAGGTACAGAAGCACCAGCAGATATTGAAAACTGGAATCAAGATAACGATGTACTTGATACATGGTTCAGTTCAGCGTTATGGCCATTCTCAACACTTGGTTGGCCGGATGAAGATTCAGCAGACTTTAAGCGCTACTATTCAACAGATGCATTAGTAACTGGTTATGACATCATCTTCTTCTGGGTATCTCGTATGATTTTCCAAGGTTTAGAGTTTACAGGCGAGCGTCCATTTAAAGATGTATTAATTCACGGTTTAGTTCGTGATGAGCAAGGTCGTAAGATGAGTAAATCTCTTGGTAACGGTATTGACCCAATGGATGTTATCGAGAAGTACGGTGCAGATGCAATGCGCTATTTCTTATCAACAGGAAGTGCACCAGGTCAAGATTTACGCTTCAGCATGGAGAAAGTAGAATCTACTTGGAACTTCATTAATAAAATTTGGAATGCATCACGTTTCGTATTAATGAACATGGATGATATGAAGTATGAAGAAATCGATTTAACTGGTGAAAAATCAGTTGCAGATAAGTGGATCTTAACTCGCTTAAACGAAACAATCGAAAGTGTAACACGTAACATGGATAAATATGAGTTCGGTGAAGCTGGACGTTCATTATACAACTTCATTTGGGACGATTTCTGTGACTGGTACATTGAAATGGCGAAGCTTCCACTATACGGTGAAGATGAAGCAGCTAAGAAAACAACTCGTTCTATTTTAGCTTACGTATTAGACCAAACAATGCGTCTATTACATCCATTCATGCCATTCGTAACAGAAAAAATTTGGCAACATTTACCACATGAAGGCGAATCTATTACAGTAGCTGCGTGGCCAACAGTTCGCGAGGATTTACAAGATACGGAAGCTGCGGCAGAAATGCACCTTCTAGTTGATATCATTCGCTCTGTTCGTAACATCCGTGCAGAAGTAAATACGCCAATGAGCAAAAAAGTTCAAATGCAAATTAAAGCAAAAGATGAGGCTGTACTTGCTCAACTTACGAAAAACAGCTCTTACATTGAGCGTTTCTGTAATCCAAGCGAATTAACAATTCAAACGGATTTACAAGCGCCAGAAAAAGCAATGACTGCAATCGTATCAGGTGCAGAGTTATTCTTACCATTAGCTGATCTTATCAATCTTGATGAAGAGAGAGCTCGTCTTGAGAAAGAACTTGAGAAGTTCGATAAAGAAGTAGAACGTGTACAGAAGAAACTTTCTAACCAAGGTTTCGTAGCGAAAGCTCCTGCGGCAGTTATTGAAGGAGAGCGTGCGAAAGAGCAAGATTACCTAGAAAAACGCGAAGCAGTTCGTCAACGTCTAGTAGATCTTGAAAAGTAAAAATGTTTTTAGAGACTCACTATATTGGTGAGTCTCTTTTCTTTGCGTATAATAGAACTATGAAAGTTGTCTTTTGAAAGGGGAAAAGCATACGTGATACATACATACGAAGAAGCGATAGGGTGGATTCATAGCCGATTGAAATTTGGAATTAAGCCAGGATTAGAAAGAATGAGATGGATGCTAGAAGAACTCGGAAATCCAGAGCGTCATATAAAATGTGTTCATCTTGCTGGTACAAATGGAAAAGGTTCAACGTTAACATATATGCGCTACATGTTAGAAGGCGCGAAATATAAGGTAGGAACGTTCACCTCTCCTTATATCGAAACATTTAATGAACGCATTAGTGTGAATGGGGCACCAATTGCAGATGAAGAGATTACTGAACTTGTAAAGATGGTAAAACAAGTCGTGGAAAAACTAGATGAGACGGATTTAGGGGAAGCGACGGAGTTTGAAATTATTACTGTTATGGCAATTTGTTATTTCGGTAAAGTCAATTTCTGTGATGTTGTTTTATTTGAAACAGGGCTTGGTGGACGTTTTGATTCTACAAATGTTATACACCCTGTTCTCACGATTATTACGAATATCGGTCACGATCATATGCATATTTTAGGGAATACACTAGGAGAAATTGCATATGAAAAGGCGGGGATTATTAAATCTGGTGTGCCGGTAATTACTGGTGTGCAGGACGAAGAAGCTTTGGAAGTCATTCAAAATGTTGCAAAGGAAAACCATGCAAACCTATACGAACTTGGCAAGCATTTTACAGCGTTACATAAGCAGTCTAAAGAAGATGGGGAACAGTTTGATTTTACTTGTCCTTTTGCCGCATTTGAAGATTTGCAAATCTCAATGAAAGGCATTCATCAAGTAGGAAATGCAGCGCTAGCACTTATGGCAGTCATGTATGTAAAAACATATCTATCATTTTTAATTGAGGAAGAGGAAATAAGAACGGGATTACGGGAAGCGTATTGGATTGGGCGCTTTGAAAAGCTGCAAAGTAACCCGGATATTATTATAGATGGTGCCCATAATCCAGAAGGTATTGAAAGCCTTGTGAAAACAGTAGAAGCGCATTACAAAGATAAAAATGTAATAGTTTTATTTACTGCCCTTGGTGATAAACAATTGCATAACATGGTAGGCCAATTAGAAACCATTGCAGATGAAATTATTTTTACAACATTCGCCTTTGATCGTGCTATCTCTGCTGATAAACTTGCATCATATTCACAAAAAGAATCAAAATTAGTTTTTGAAAATTGGAAAGAGGCAATTGATACAAAAGTTGAAATGATAGGAGAAAATGATGTTTTCATCATAACAGGTTCTCTTTATTTCATTTCTGAAGTTCGAAAATATATTCGCGAGAAAAACTAGATAGTCTTTGCTATCTAGTTTTTTGTTCTACAAATGAAGTCAAAAGCATACATATAAGATAAATATATAGGGTTATTTGGCGAATTTCTCTGACAAATATCTCGTTTTTTTGTGAAAGGAATATGATATGATGCGGACAACGATAAGAGGTGAGGTGTGAGTGTATGGACAAGCAATCACGAACGATCTCAGTGAAAGTGAATGGAACAGAAGCGAAGTATGAGGAAAAGAAGAAAGATGAATTTGAATGGATGGTAGTAGAAGGTGAACGACCGAGAAATGTTGTTCCGTTTCAAAAAGCGAAATCGATGTCTGTGGAAAAATACCGAAAGAAGTGGAGTAATACATTAATTGCAATCGTTGCAACCGCAATTATTATCGGTACGGCGTTTGGAATGGGGATGCTTCATTTACTCACCGGACAAGGAACGACAGGAGGAAGTGAAGTAACAGCTTCCAAGCCGACTGGGAATGGAGAATCAAAGGTGGGTGGAACGGCAGGACAAACATCAGAACCAAAAGAAGAAAAACAAAAAGCACAGGCAGGAGTGTCATTGGATCCGATGAAATTATTTTTTGTTCAAGGGGGGCTTTATTCTTCTGAAGAAAAGGGACGAGCAGCTCTTGAAGAATGGAAAGGCAATGGGGGCATTGGAGCTTTGAGACCGAGCGGGGATAAGTATGCAATAGTTGTTGGTATTGCTAGCGATGAACAGGCTATAAATCAATTAATGACTCAGTATAAAAATGATGGTGTCTCCGTTTTAAAAAAGAACTGGGATATAACAGATAAAGCGTTGCTGAAAGATGATAAAGAAGTAGGAATATTTTTAACAAAAGTGCAGCCATTATACACTCATTTAGCAAAATATGCTTCTAGTGTACAAGTTGGTGGAAAAAGCAGCGCAAAAGATATAGAAGCGATTGAAAAAGAATGGAAAGCGATTGAAAAAGAGGGGAAAAGTATGAAGCAAGAAGAAGCAAAGAAACTGTATATGTATACGTCGGTAGCTGTACAAACAGTAAAAGATGGGAAAATGGATAAGGAATCTTTGGTGAAATTAAATCAAGTTATTATTGATGGCCTACTTTCGTATGAAAAAATTGTTTCGTAGAAAGTGAAATGATAGGATAATAAAATGAGTAAGAAAGAAGTACATGTACTTCTTTCTTTTCTTTTGAATTTAGAGCAAAGTGCTTTCTCTATGACAGGAATATAATCGTATGCAATAAAGAATTGTTATTTTAGTTAGAGAAATTAATATTTCTTTCATTTGTGGACAAACTATTCCTTTGATACGATTGATATAAATTGTTCTGCTTCATGTGAGAAAGGAAGGAGAAAATATGAAAAAAATAATTTTAGCTTCAGGATCACCTCGGAGGAAGGAATTGCTTGAGTTAGCTAGCATACCATTTGAAATCGTTGTAAGTGAAGTAGAGGAAACAATTGGTGCATATTCATCGCCTTCTGATATTGTAATGTCGCTTGCCTTGCAAAAAGCATCAGCGGTGGCAGAAAATAATAGTGATCACATTGTGTTAGGTGCAGATACAATTGTTACATATGAGTCGCGTATTCTTGGTAAGCCTTCTAATGAGGATGAGGCGAAAGAGATGTTACAATTACTATCAGGGAAAACACATGAAGTGTATACAGGTGTTGCGATTATATCAAAAGAAAAAACGGTTACTTTTTATGAGCGTACAGAAGTTACGTTTTGGGAGCTAACAGAAGAGGAAATTGATACATACGTCACGTCGAAAGAACCTCTTGATAAAGCCGGTAGTTATGGGATTCAAGGTAAAGGATCTATTTTCGTTCAAAATATTCAAGGGGACTACTATAGTGTAGTTGGCTTACCAATTGCACGTCTCGTTAGGGAATTAAAACAATTTGATATTGATGTAACCCATGCGTAAAATTGCATGGGGTTTTCTTTGAGAGAACAAATAAAGGAGTGGAGAGATGAACGGTATTCGTGATGTTGTAAGAGAAGAACAGCCACGGGAGCGTTTATTGTTAGAAGGTGCCGGAAGTTTATCAAATCGAGAGCTTCTCGCAGTATTACTCAGAACAGGTTCTAAAGAAGAAACAGTGTTAAAGTTATCAGATAAAATTTTACACCAATTTGATGGCTTACGTATGTTGAAAGATGCAACATTAGAAGAGCTAATTAGTATACATGGTATTGGGATTTCAAAGGCATCGCAACTTATGGCAGCCTTTGAACTAGGCAGAAGAATGGTGCGTTTAGAATATCAAAATAGATATAGTATTCGAAGTCCAGAAGATTGTGCGAAATACATGATGGAAGAAATGCGTTTTTTACAACAAGAGCATTTTGTTTGTTTATATTTAAATACAAAAAATCAAGTTCTACATAGGCAAACGATTTTTATTGGAAGTTTAAACACGTCAATTGTACACCCCAGGGAAGTTTTTAAAGAAGCCTTCCGTCGTGCAGCAGCCTCTATTATATGTCTTCATAACCATCCCTCAGGAGATCCCACGCCGAGCCGTGAAGATATTGAAGTAACAAAACGTTTAGTAGAATGCGGCCAGATTATCGGAATTGAAGTGCTAGATCATATTATAATAGGTGACCATAAATTCGTGAGTTTAAAGGAAAAAGGTCATATTTAAGACTATGCTTTTTACTTATTTTGTTTTATAATGTGATTTATGAGTTTTTTGTAGAAATTTATCTACAAAAAGGATAAAGATATAAAAAACGTACTGTTTTTATAATATAAAGTAAGAAAAAATGAGTCCGTGAAAACAAGAAAGGAAGATAAATAATATGTTTGGATTTGGTGGATTTACTCGCGATCTTGGAATAGACTTAGGAACTGCGAACACGCTTGTATATGTAAAAGGAAAAGGTGTAGTTTTACGTGAACCTTCAGTAGTTGCGTTACAAACTGATACGAAACAAATCGTTGCTGTAGGTAGCGACGCAAAACAAATGATTGGTCGTACACCAGGGAACGTTGTGGCACTTCGCCCGATGAAAGACGGTGTAATTGCTGATTATGAAACAACTGCAACAATGATGAAATATTACATTCAACAAGCTCAAAAATCAAACGGTTTCTTCTCACGTAAGCCGTATGTAATGGTATGTGTACCATCTGGTATTACAGCTGTAGAAAGACGTGCAGTAATCGATGCGACTCGTCAAGCGGGTGCTCGTGATGCTTATCCTATCGAAGAGCCATTTGCAGCAGCAATTGGTGCAAACTTACCTGTTTGGGAACCAACTGGTAGTATGGTAGTTGATATCGGTGGTGGTACAACAGAAGTTGCAATTATTTCTTTAGGAGGTATTGTAACAAGTCAGTCAGTTCGTGTTGCTGGTGATGATATGGACGATTCAATCATTCAGTACATTAAGAAAAGCTATAACTTAATGATCGGTGAAAGAACAGCTGAAGCATTAAAATTAGAAATCGGTTCTGCAGGCGAGCCAGAAGGTATCGAGCCTATGGAAATTCGCGGTCGTGATTTAGTAAGTGGTTTACCAAAAACAGTACTAATTCAGCCAGAAGAAATTGCAGATGCATTAAAAGATACAGTAGATGCGATTGTAGAATCAGTTAAAAATACACTAGAAAAAACTCCACCTGAATTAGCAGCTGATATTATGGACCGCGGTATTGTATTAACAGGTGGCGGGGCATTACTACGTAATTTAGATAAAGTAATTAGTGAAGAAACAAAAATGCCAGTTCTTGTTGCAGAAGACCCATTAGATTGCGTAGCAATTGGAACAGGTAAAGCATTAGACAATATCGATCTTTTCAAAACTGCTGCTCGATAATATTGCAAAATAAAAATCAGTGAAATTAAGAGGGTGTGAACGTGCCACAGTTTTTCTTAAACAAAAGATTAATTGTTTTGTTAGTTAGTATTATTCTTCTCGTGGCATTGATTGGAATCTCATTGAAAGAACGGAACAGTTTAACATGGCCAGAGCAGTTTGTTAAAGACACTGTCGGTGTTGTAGAACGTGTATTCCAAAAGCCAGCGAAATACGTAGCTGGATTCTTCGAAAATGTAGAGGATGTAAAGCGCACGTATGAAGAGAATAAAGAATTAAAAGCAAAATTAGATAATTATGCAGGTCTATCAGGGAAAGTAAAACAATTAGAAGATGATAACAAGAAGTTACAAGAGTTAACTGGAAAAAAGGAGTTGCTGAGCGATTATACTGAGATTCCAGCTACTGTTGTTTCTCGTAGTTCAGATAAATGGTACGATTTAATTGGAATTGATAAAGGGGCACAGCAAGGAATTAAAAAAGATATGGCTGTTATGACTTCACAAGGTTTAGTTGGACGTGTGAAAAGTGTATCTCAGTTTACATCATCAGTAGAGTTATTAAGCTCTATGAGCCGAACAAATCGTGTATCTGCTATTGTACAAGGGCAAGAAAATATCTTTGGTTTAATTGAAGGTTACGACAAAGAAAAACACTTACTTCTTTTCACAAAGATTGGTTCTGATGCAAAAGTAGAAAAAGATCAAATGGTTGTAACATCTGGACTAGGTGATATTTTCCCGAAAGGTCTTGTAATTGGGAAAATCGTTGATGTACAACCAGATGCATACGGCTTAACAAAAACAGCTTATGTAAAACCTGCCGCTGATTTAAATGACGTAGAGCATATTATGGTTGCTAAACGTAAAAAGCCTTCAGCGCCATTAGAATAGGAGGGAGAGAAGAGATGATGAAGATTTTAAAAAGAGCAGCTCTTCCTCTTTTGCTCCTTTTTGTGTTTCTATTTGAAAATATGTTTGCTACCATTGTTCCAACAAATGTGTTTTGGAAAGAGAGTATAGCAGCACCGCATTTCTTTATAATCGTCTTATGTTTTATTACAGTGTATTATAGTCCGGTCCAAGGGATTTATTACGGACTATTATTTGGTTTCTTATTTGATACCGTATACACAGAACTTGTCGGTATATATATTTTTGCTTATCCGATTTTAGCTTATTTAGTTTATAGTGTGATGAAAGTACTGCAATTGAATTTATTTATTGTTGTTTCCATCATATTAGCTAGCGTTGTAGCACTAGAGTATTATGTGTATGGATTTTTAACTTTGTTGGGACGTACTCATATGCCAGCGTATGTCTTTTTCACAGATCGTCTCCTTGCTACTTTATTGTTAAATGCTATTTTCTTGTTGATAGTTTGTTTCCCACTGAGACGATATATATTGCGTCTTTCAAAAGCGATGGAAGAAAAAGAAAAAAGGATTTTCTAATTTTATGTCGAATTGAATCGGTGGGGTGAACTTTAGTGGAAGAAAAAAAGCAACAAAATGTAACGATAAAAGGGACAAAAGATGGGATAACGCTTCATTTAGATGATTGTTGTTCATTCTCTGAATTGTTGATAGAATTAGACGAAAAACTTTCTACACATTACTACGATGGTGATGGACGCTCTTTAATTGAAGTGCATGTGAAAGTAGGAAATCGTTATTTAACAGAAGTCCAACAAGAAGAGATTCGTACGTTAATTCGTAATAAAAAGAATCTTGTTGTGGATTCAATTAAAAGTGATGTTATCACTAAAGCAGAAGCAATAGCTTGGAAAGAAGAAACAGAAATTGTCCCTATTTCCAAAATTGTTCGCTCTGGACAAGTTTTACATGTAAAAGGAAATTTGTTGTTAATTGGAGATGTTAATCCAGGCGGAACGGTTATCGCTGGGGGGAATATTTTTGTTGTAGGATCATTAAGAGGAATTGCACATGCTGGGTATTATGGGGATTCGGATGCTGTAATCGCTGCATCTGTTATGAACCCGATGCAACTTCGAATTAGTGATGTGGCAATGCGGGCTCCGGAAGAGAAAGAAGACGGAGCGGAGGCGGCAGAATGTGCGTATATTAATGAGAACAATCACATTGTTGTCGATCGCCTGCAACTTCTCACTCATCTTAGACCTAATTTAACAAAGTTAGAAAGGGGAATTGTATAGCTGTGGGAGAGGCAATAGTAATTACATCTGGAAAAGGCGGAGTAGGTAAAACTACAACGTCTGCGAACATTGGTACGGCCCTAGCGTTATCTGGAAAGAAAGTGTGCTTAATTGACACAGATATCGGTCTTCGAAATTTAGACGTAGTAATGGGGCTGGAAAATCGTATTGTATTTGATCTTGTTGATGTCGTTGAAGGGCGTTGCCGTTTACCTCAGGCTCTTATTAAAGATAAACGTTTTGATGATCTTTATTTATTACCTGCAGCACAAACGAGTGATAAATCAGCGGTAACACCTGAACAAATGGATGAATTAATACAAGTATTACGTCAAGATTATGATTACATATTAATTGATTGTCCTGCGGGGATTGAGCAGGGATTTAAAAATGCGGTAGCTGGTGCGGATAAAGCAATCGTTGTTACGACGCCAGAAGTATCCTCAATGCGCGATGCGGATCGTATTATTGGGCTTTTAGAAAAAGAGGATATTGAACCACCAAAACTTGTTATTAACCGTGTACGTAGTCATATGCTTCATGAACAGGATATGTTAGATGTTGATGAAATTGTACGTACATTGTCAATCGAGCTTCTTGGTGTTGTCGAAGATGACGATGAAGTTATTCGAGCTACAAATACAGGTGAACCTGTGGCGTTGCAACCAAGCGGAAAAGCAGCGTTGGCTTATCGTAATATCGCAAGACGCTTGTTGGGTGAGAATGTACCATTACAAGCATTTGAACAAGAAAAGGTATCGGTATTTGCAAAGGTAAAAAACTTCTTTGGAATCCGTTAAAAGCACTTCGCACATATGCGAAGTGCTTTCTTTTTTCTTCACACGAATATCTTTCTTTCTTAGCTCATACACATGTACAAACTGTATACAACTGTTTCTATTGAAATTAGCTTACGGAAAGAAAGGAGACAGTATGAAGAATAGACGCGTAGAAGAAATTAAAAAGCGGATTGCGAAAAGGAAGGCCGAGCAAGAAAGGATGGAGGAAGAGCAGTATTTTACCGGAGGGAATTTTGGTAGCGAAACAGTATTTATTGAAGAAGGAGAAAAGGAAATTCACCCTTTATTTCGAAAGGAAGTCTTTTTCTTCAAAGTTTTATTATCAGCAATATTAGTTCTTTCGGTTGCTATTTTATATAAGAATGCCCCGTCTTCGTTCGATGGTGCTAAAGCTGTTACAGAAAAAGTGATGAAAGAGGAATTTCAGTTTGCTACTGTAGCGAAATGGTATGAAAAGCAATTTGGAAAACCGCTTGTATTTTATTCACCGAATGAGAAAAAAGAAGGAAGTATTCAGCAAAAAAATTATGCAATTCCTGCTTCTGGAAAAGTAATGCAAGGGTTTCAAAAAAATGGTCAAGGTGTATTTGTCCAAACAGCTACAAATGCAACAGTTGAGTCAGTGAATGAAGGATTAGTTGTTTTTGCGGGTAAGAAAGAGGAACTTGGAAATACAGTTCAAATTCAACATGCAGATGGTACGGAGTCATGGTATGCAAACTTAAACGATATGTCAGTGAAATTATATGATTACGTTTCAAAGAAACAAAAAATTGGAACGGTGAGTAATGATACAAATGATAAAAATGGAAAGTTTTATTTCGCGATAAAAAAGAATGAAAAATTTATTGATCCGATCCAGGTGATATCATTTGATTAAATATAGGGACGTTTTAACGAAAATTTCCGTGCATCCATTATTTTGGGTTATCATTGTCATTGGTATTTTTACTGCACGTTTTAAAGAATTAATACTGTTATTTTGTATTGTTCTTATTCATGAACTTGGGCATGCTCTTGCAGCAGCGCACTATAATTGGCGTATAAAAAAAATTCAGCTTTTGCCGTTTGGTGGCGTGGCTGAGCTTGAGGAACATGGTAATAAGTCGTTGAAAGAGGAACTTGTTGTCGTAATTGCAGGACCGATTCAACATGTTTGGATGATGCTAGTAGGTTATATATTATTTGAAGCCGGTTGGCTGAACGCGGATTTATATTATTTCTTTATGTGGAATAATATAATTATTTTAGCGTTTAATTTACTCCCTATTTGGCCGTTAGATGGCGGGAAAGTATTGTTTAATATACTATCATATCGTTTTCCTTATTTACAAGCACATGGAAAGATGATGAAATTGTCATGTGTTTTTTTTGGTGTAATATTAGGATGGCAGTTACTCTGGAATAGCAATAATATTATGATGTGGGTACTACTCATGTTTTTGGCAGTGTCGTTATATCAAGAGTGGAAACAAAGACGGTATGCCTTTATGCGTTTTTTATTAGAACGTTATTATGGGAACAAAAGAGGAATTGAAAAGATTGCACCTATTGAAGTGCAATCAGAAGATCATTTATATAAGATATTCACAAAATTTCGTAGAGGATATAAGCACTCTATTATCGTCCATGGAAAATATAAAGAACATTACACATTAGATGAAAATGAACTGCTCTATGCATATTTTACTGAAAAACGAACAACTTCATCAGTTGAAGAATTAATCGGTTAGTGTTGACGATAGCACTAACCTTTTATTATTGTAAAAGCAAAGAAGATTATAAAGTGAGGAAATAATTTTGAAAACGTTATATGTGAATTACGCTGGATCGGAAAAGCGCGTTGCAATTGAAGAGAAGAAAAAAATTGTTGAGTTTTTATGGAAACGTAATGAAGAGCAAGAGATTGTTGGGCATATTTATGCCGGACGTATCGTAAGAACAATCGCTGGAATGAACGCAGCATTTGTAAACATCGGTTTAGAAAAACATGCGTATCTTTCATACGATGATGTACCATCTTGTTATCGTATACATGAAGGGCAAGCGATTCTCGTACAAGTTGTGAAAGAGGCAATTGATACGAAAGGGCCTAAATTGACAGCGAATATAGAATTTACCGGGAAATATGTCGTTTATATGCCGTTTGATGAGATGCGCGCTGTTTCTCGGAAAATAAAAAATAATAAAAAAAGACAACAGTTACTCCAAATTGAGGTAGAAGGAACAGGGGGTTACATTTTCCGCTCTGCTTCTGAAAAAGGAGCGATTGAAGAAATACAAGCTGAAATGCAAATGTTACAGCAGTTATATGAAGAGCTAAAAAGAAAAGAGGGCCAAGGAAAGGCGCCGTTATTACTTCATCGACCGGCCACCTTTTTAGATCGTGTATTCCAAGAGAATCCGATTGAAACAATTGAAAAAGTAGTTGTAGATACAAGAAGTATAGTAAAAGAATTAGAGGAAAATATCGGAAAAGAAAAAGTATCTTTTTATAATGAAAAATCTTCAATGTTTAACCATTTTGGAATAGAGCGTGAAATCGAGAAAGCACTTCAAAAAATTGTATGGCTCCCGAATGGTGCTTATTTAATTGTGGAACAAATGGAGACGATGACTGTAATTGATGTGAATACGGGCAAGTTTACTGGAAAACAGAATTTACAAGATACAGTCCTTCGTACAAATGAAGTGGCAGCTGAAGAGATTGCACGTCAATTAAGACTGCGTGATATCGGTGGTATGATATTAATTGATTTTATTAATATGAAAAGAAGAGAAGATAAAGAAATGGTAAGAGAATGTCTCATGGCTGCTATGCAAAATGATCGCACATATACAAGAGTGCTTGGGTTTACAGAGTTAGGGATTTTAGAGATGACACGTAAACGTAAGAAACATTCTTTACGCGACGTATTACTAGAAGAATGTGTACCGTGCAAAGCGACGGGGTATATGATGTCATATGAGACAATTGCGTATGAGTTAGAGAGAGAGCTAATTACATATGGCAATATAGAGGATGAGGCAGTATTAATCGCTGCACCTAAAGACTTGCAAAAACAATTTTTGCAAAAAGAATTACAAAAAAATATTCCATTTGAAATTTATTTCAAAGATGATATGATCGAAAAGTATGCAATTGTCCGTTTTGGAAGTAAAACAGAAATTGTAGAGCGGAAAAATAGTTAGCAGAACATTTATTGACAACCGTCTATGATTCATGATAACATCTTTATGTTATAGTTTATAGCACCTAAACGGCTATATGCTACAACCGCACAAGACAGGTTCCCTAAAGGCATATATGTCTACCTCGTTTTTGGCGAGTCTTAGTAATTAAGAGGAGGTGCAAGTATGTACGCAATTATCGAAACAGGTGGAAAACAAATTAAAGTTGAAGCTGGTCAAGCAATCTACATTGAAAAATTAGATGTTGAAGCTGGTGAAACTGTTACTTTTGACAAAGTTCTTTTCGTTGGTGGCGAAAACGTTAAAGTTGGTAGCCCAGTTGTAGAAGGTGCAACAGTTACTGCGAAAGTTGAAAAACAAGGTCGCGCTAAGAAAATTATCGTTTTCAAATACAAAGCGAAAAAGAACAATCGTAAGAAACAAGGTCATCGTCAACCTTACACTAAGCTAGTTGTTGAAGCTATCAACGCTTAATCCAGGTTAACATGATTAAAATTACGATAAGTCGCACGAAATTAGGAAGTATCCAATCATTTAAAATGACTGGACATGCCGATTATGCGCCACATGGACAAGACCTTGTCTGTGCTGGAACTACAGCGGTTGTGTTTGGTTCTATAAATGCAGTGGAAGAACTTTGTAATGTGCAGGCAACTATTGAACTCGGAAGTGATGGCGGATTCTTAACGTATGAATTGCCTAATGATTTAGACGTTCATACAGTAGAAAAAGCACAGATACTTTTGGAAGGATTGGTTGTTTCGCTTAAGACGATCGAACTTGATTACGGAAAGTATATCCGTTTAATAGAAAAAGTGCAGGAGGTGTAACGTATGTTAAGATTAGATCTTCAGTTTTTCGCATCTAAGAAAGGTGTAGGTAGTACAAAGAACGGTCGTGACTCTCAGTCAAAACGTCTTGGTGCTAAACGCGCAGATGGTCAAACGGTTTCAGGTGGTTCAATTCTTTACCGTCAACGCGGTACAAAAATTTATCCAGGTGTTAACGTTGGTCGTGGTGGCGATGACACTTTATACGCGAAAGTTGACGGCGTAGTACGCTTTGAGCGTCTTGGCCGTGACCGCAAACAAGTGAGCGTATATCCTGTTGCTCAAGAAGCATAAGAACTCACGGAAAACTCTAACCTGAGTGCAGGTTAGAGTTTTTCTATATTAAGGGGTATCTAAATGAATGAAAAATGGACAATTATAGATGCATTGCGCCATTCAAGACATGATTGGCTCAATCGTATGCAGATGGTGAAAGGAAACCTTTCCCTTGGAAAAGTGGAAGAAATTCATAGTCTCATCGATCGTTTTGTCCAAGAAGCGAGACAAGAATCCAATCTGATGGGGCTATCAATGCCTTTATTTTCAGAGTGGATTTTAACATATAATTGGAAACAGCAGCCGTGCTTATTGGAGTACGAAGTATTAGGGAAATTACATAACTTATCTCACTTAGATGAGACTGTATGTACATGGACGAATCAATTTTTCTCGATGCTTCAGCATAGTTTAGACGTATATGTTGAAAATTATGTTTGTATCACAATTGAATGTGACGCGGATAATGCTCGTTTCTTTTTTGATTTTCGTGGTAAGCTAACGAGTGTAGAAGAACTACAGAATTGGCTTGCGACCCAAAACAATAAATGGTATTCCATTTCTTATACAGTGCGAGACGAAGAAGTCTCAGTTATATTACAACCAATTGAAAAAGTGTGGTGAAATAATGTTTGTAGATCAGGTCAAGATATATGTAAAAGGCGGCGACGGTGGTAACGGTATGGTTGCGTATCGTCGTGAGAAGTATGTTCCTAAAGGTGGCCCAGCAGGTGGCGACGGCGGTAAAGGTGCAGATGTTGTTTTCGTAGTTGAGGAAGGCTTACGTACATTAATGGACTTCCGCTACCAACGTCATTTCAAAGCTGATCGCGGTCAGCACGGAATGAGTAAAGGTCAGCACGGACGTAAATCTGAAGATTTAATCGTAAAGGTTCCACCAGGAACAATAGTAAAAGATGAAAAAACTGGTCAAATTCTTGCCGATTTAGTAACGCATGAACAAACTGCTGTAATCGCAAGAGGTGGCCGTGGTGGCCGTGGTAACTCACGTTTCGCAACAGCTACGAACCCAGCACCAGAAATCGCTGAGAACGGAGAACCAGGTCAAGAACGTGATGTCATTCTAGAACTTAAAGTACTAGCAGATGTTGGACTTGTTGGATTCCCAAGTGTAGGTAAATCTACATTATTATCTGTTGTATCATCAGCACGTCCGAAAATTGCAGAGTATCACTTTACAACAATCGTTCCGAATCTTGGTGTTGTTGAAACTGGTGATAACCGCAGCTTCGTGATGGCTGACCTTCCTGGACTAATTGAAGGCGCACATGCTGGCGTTGGACTTGGACACCAATTCTTACGTCATATCGAGCGTACACGTGTAATTGTACATGTTATTGATATGTCTGGTTTAGAAGGCCGTGAGCCATATGAAGATTATGTTACAATTAATAATGAATTAAAAGAATACAATATGCGTTTAACAGAGCGTCCGCAAGTTGTTGTAGCAAACAAAATGGATATGCCAGATGCAGAAGAGAACTTACAAGCATTTAAAGAGAAAGTGGGAGACGAAGTAAAAATCTTCCCAATTTCAGCTGTAACGAAACAAGGTGTTCGTGATTTACTATTTGAAGTAGCGAACTTATTAGAAACAACACCAGAATTCCCAATGTACGATGTTGTCGAAGAGTCTGAAGCAAGTGTAATGTATAAATTTGATGCTGAAAGTCTTAAATTTGAAATTACACGTGAAAGTGACGGCACATTTGTTATTTCTGGTTACGATATCGAGAAGACATTCAAAATGACAGACTTCTCACGTGATGAATCTATACGTCGTTTCGCTCGCCAAATGCGCGGAATGGGTATTGATGAAGCGCTTCGTGCACGTGGTGCAAAAGACGGAGATATTGTAAAAATTCTTGAATATGAATTTGAATTTATCGATTAAGACTGCCGAAATATGGCAGTCTTTTTTTTATCCCACTATTTGCCCGTAGAACCTCCACTGATTAAAGTATCACTTTATATTGCAATAGTTAGATTATTATAGGGAAAAATCCCCACTAATTAAATTTTCAATTTATAATGGAAAAAGGAGTAAATGTAGAAGAATTCTTTTATGGGGAGAAAAAGAACATGTATAAAATATTAATTGTAGAAGATGATGAGAAAATTGCGGGAATATTAGAGGAGCATTTAGAAAGGTATGGCTATCAATCATTTAGAGCAAGTGATTTACGTCATATAAAAGATGAGTTTGTAAAAATAAATCCTCATCTTGTGTTACTTGATATTAACTTACCGTACTTTGACGGTTTTTATTGGTGTCGTCAAATTCGTACTGTATCGAATGCGCCGATTATTTTTGTTTCTGCAAGAACAGGGGAAATGGATCAAGTGATGGCGATTGAAAATGGCGGCGATGATTATATTACGAAGCCATTCCATTTAGATATCGTAATGGCAAAGGTGAAGAGTGCGCTTCGCCGTGGCTATGGAGAGTATGCCTCTGCTGCTGAGAGTGATTGTTTAGGTGTAAATGGACTGTTGTTATTCCCGTCCCAGCATATCGTTGAGTGGCAGGGACAACAAACTGAACTGACAAAAAATGAGTTTTACTTATTAGAGTGTTTAATGAAACAGGTGAATCAATATGTAACGCGTGAAGAACTGTTAGAAGCTCTATGGGATGAAGTAGCATTTGTGGATGATAATACATTAACCGTAAATGTAAAACGTGTAAGGAAGAAACTAGAAGAGCTAGGCATTAAAAATGCAATTGTAACGAAACGTGGATATGGTTATGCGCTTCTTACGGAGTGGGGCGAAGGGCATGAAGGTTAAAAATTACCTCGTGGATCGCTTTCCTTTAATTCTTTCTTATATTGTTAGCCTTTGTTTATTTGGGCTCGTTTTGCAGTTGCAAAGTCTTTTAGAAAAGAAATCCATTGATTGGAGTACGTGGTTATATGGACTTTTATTAGGAACAGTTGTGTTTACTGTATACCTCATTTACGATTATCGAAAACGGAGTGTGTTTTTAAAGAGGATCGAAAAGTACGTTACTGGCGGAAATACATTACATGACTCTTTACTTATTGATGAATCTTATACATCAGAGCAAGAAATGGTCGTTGAATCTTTTACGTTATTAAGACAGCAATATATGAATGAAATTCATAAACAGCATGCGAAAGAGCAACAGCAAATGATATTTATGAACCAATGGATTCACCAAATGAAAACACCAGTATCTGTTATTGAATTATTGTTGCAGAAGTTTGGCAAAGAGCATCGTGAGGCAAGAGTAACAGTTGAAAGTATCCGTGAAGAAAATAACCGTATACTAAATGGGTTAGATTTAGCGTTACATATGGCAAGACTAGAGCAGTTTGCGAAAGATTATAAGGTAGAAGTAGTAAATGTTATAGATATCGTGCGAGGTATTATTAATGAAAACCGAAAATCCTTCATTCAATCGTCTGTATTCCCGAAAGTGATGTTTGAAGAAGATACTTGTATGGTTGCATCTGATAGAAAATGGCTGAGCATTGCTATAGGTCAAATTGTTGTAAACGCAATCAAGTATACCAAAATTTCAGCGGTAGAGAAAAAAGAAATTCAATTTCAAATTGAAGAGAAAAATCAAAAGGTGTTATTACATATTAAGGACAATGGAATTGGTATTCCAGAGCAAGACGTAAAGCGCATATTTGACCCATTCTTTACGGGAATAAATGGACGTAAAACGAGAGAAGCGACTGGGATGGGCTTATATATTACGAAGGAAATTTGCGATAATTTACATCATGGAATGTATGTTCAATCGGCTGAAGGAGAAGGGACAACATTCACGTTCCAATTTGCAAAAGATGAAGAATATCATACATTGATGAGAAAAATGACAAAACTGTAAGATAACAAAACGTTTTGTAAGGGAAATCACTCGTTTCTTTTTCTTATTTTTCTTATAGTAAATGTAAGAAGAAAACACATAGGGGGATTAGAAATGAGTGTTCTTGAAGTAAAAGGATTAACGAAGGTGTACCAATCAAAAGGTTCAGTAGCGACGACTGCTTTAAACGATATAAATTTTAAAATAGAAGAAGGCGAATTTGTAGGGATTATGGGTCCTTCGGGAAGCGGGAAAACAACGCTTTTAAATTTATTGGCGACAATTGATAAGCAAACTTCAGGTCATGTGCTTGTAAATGGGGAAGAAATTAATCAAATGCGTGCTGCAAAATTAGCGGAGTTTCGCCGTACACATTTAGGGTTCATCTTCCAAGATTTTAACTTACTTGATACGTTATCTATTAAAGAAAACATTATTTTACCACTTGTAATGGCGAAGAAATCTGTAAATGAAATCGATGCGAAAGTACTGGAAATTGCGAAGTTTTTAAACATCGAAGAAATTTTAAATAAAAAAGTATACGAAGTATCAGGCGGACAACAGCAACGTGCAGCAGCTGCGAGAGCGATTATTCATGAGCCTACGTTAATTTTAGCAGATGAGCCGACTGGAAACTTAGATTCGAAGTCAGCAAAATCATTAATGAGCGCGTTGCAAGACTTACATGAACAAAAGAAAGTGACAATTGCAATGGTAACGCATGATCCAGTAGCAGCGAGTTATTGCGAACGTATTCTATTCATTCGCGACGGAGAAATTTTCTCAGAAATACATAAAGGAAGAACGAAACAAGCCTTTTTCCAAGAAATTCTGGACGTACTTGCGATGCTAGGAGGAGAATATCATGAACTTTCGCCAGCTCGCGCTTAATAACGTAAAAGGGAATTGGCGTAACTATAAAGCGTTTCTTATAAGTAGTTGTTTATCGATTGTCGTATTTTTCATGTATGCTTCTTTTATTTATCATCCAGATGTCGTAAGCGGTAATATTAGTATGAGAAAGATGATTACAAAAGGATTAGAATCGATGAATTATATTGTGGTCATCTTCTCGGCACTCTTTATTTTATATGCAAATTCAACGTTTTTACGAGCAAGAAAAAAAGAGTTTGGTCTACTAACATTAATAGGCGGAACGAAATCGCAGCTCGGCCGAATGATTATATTAGAACAACTGATGTTAGGTGGTATTGCAATTGTAGTTGGTATTGGGGTTGGAATGCTTTGTTCAAAATTATTTTTCCAAGCGTTAAGCGTATTATTGAAAATAGATAAGACACTTCCACTCGTTTGGAATAGTAAAGCAGTTCTTATTACAGCTGGTGTATACTTTATTCTATTTTTAATCCTATCATTATTTAGTGTTTGGACAGTAGGACGCTTGCAAATTATTGATTTATTAAGAGAAGCAAGAAAGCAAAAAGTAGAGCCGTTTGCATTTACATGGTTAAGTGTAGTTGGTATAGGATGTATTATTGCTGCATATGTACTTAGCTTCCAAGTAACGTTTCTGAATTTCATCATCCTCTTTTTACCGGTGGTAGGACTGACAATTGGCGGAACGTATTTACTATTTACACAAGGTAGTACAGTTGTATTAAAAGCATTACAAAAAAGAAAGCAATCTTTCTATACGTATCCAAATATGTTTGTTCTTAGCAACCTTATTTATAAAATGAAAGATAATGCTCGTTTTCTATTTGTAATTTCTATTATTACGGCGATTGTATCCTCGGCAGTTGGCACGCTTTACGTATATTTTGAAAATTTGAGTGCGAAAACGGTAGAACTTACACCACATGCTATCTCATATGAGGAAAAGGGGTTAAATACATATAGCCTTATTAATGAAGAAAAGGTACAGGAGCTTGTGAAGAGACACGGGTTTGAAGATGCGCGAAAAGTAACATACATAAAACTACCAGCAACACAGAAAATAACGTTGTTTAATAGTGAACATGAAGTACCGATGACGATTATTTCAGAAAAAGAATATAATGCGGAAGTGCGTAAACAAAAGAGAGAGCAACCTTCAGAAATTCATAATGCAATGGGTAGTGCAACGATGGTTATGGTTGATATGTCAAATGAACTGATGAAGATAGATCGTACGAAACCGTATGAATTTACAATTAACGGACAAAAGCAGTCTGTTCAATTAAATGCCCCAACGCAGTATTCTGTTTTTAATGATAGTGAATATCTCGTTGTAAATGATCAAGATTTTGAGAAATATGCAAAACTCGTACCAGATGAAGAAAAGAGGAAATATTACGGTTATTATATTGAGGATTGGAAAAGTACAGAAGATCTTGTATTAGATTTGAAAAATGAAATTGCACCAGAAAAGCAAGGAGAATTGAGAAATTCAGTGTTTGCGTATAAGGATATAAGAGAAGGTGGAGCAATTACAATGTTCATCGGTTTCTTCGTAGCAGTACTGTTCTTCTTCTTCGCTTGTAGTATGACATACTTTAAATGGTTTAACGATAAAGAACAAGATCGTATTCAATTTAAATCGTTAAAGAGAATCGGTATGACAGATAAAGAAATTCGCAAAATTGCGATTCGACAAATGGGAGTTATCTTCTTTATCCCAATTTTAATCGGTTCCATTCATAGTGGAGTTGCTCTTCATACGTTAGGGAAAATGCTTTATATTGATTTGTGGAAATCAGGTGCGCTTGTAATTGGAGCATACATTTTAGCTTCTGCCATTTACTTTATGATCGCGCAAAGAGGATATTTAAAACACGTAAAAAGCTAGGGGAATCTCTAGCTTTTTGCCTATGTAGTAAGTTACAGGAGGACGATAGATGAACATTCGGCAACTAGCGCTGCAAAATATAAAAGGAAATTGGCGTAATTATAAAGTGTTTTTCTTAAGTAGTTGTTTTGCAATATTTGCTTCTTACGCATATATGTCTGTCATTGTGCATCCATATATGCAAGAGACGATGTGGTATCAAAACGTACGCTGGGGACTTATCATATGTAATGTTATAATCATTTCTTTTTTCGTCATATTTATTTTGTACTCTACTTCTATTTTCATAGAAGCACGTAAGAAAGAATTAGGGTTATATATGTTAATGGGAGCAACGAAGTCTAACGTAATAGGAGTGATTATGACCGAGCAAATTTTAATTGGGGTCTTCGCGAATATTTTCGGTATTGGGCTTGGTATGATATTTTTAAAACTCTTTTTTATGGTATTTAGTATGTTACTGGGGCTTCCGAAAGAACTGCCTGTCATATTTGACGTAAGGGCGATTGGTGTAACATTTATTACATATATAGTCGTTTTTATTCTATTATCTTTTATAAGTGCTTTACGTATATGGAATATAAAAATCATTCGGTTATTGAAAGAATTTCGAACAGATAAAAAAGAGAAGAAAACATCAAAGTGGCTCTGTTTATTCGGTTTTGCTTGTTTAGTGGGCGGGTATGCGTTGGCGCTACAAGTGACGATGGCTACGATAGCGATATACTTTTTCCCTGTGTCTATACTTGTCTTTTTTGGAACGTACTTTTCTTTCGCGCATGGTGCTACCCAAGTGTTAGAAATGATAAAGCGAAATAAAAAGATTATGTATACATATCCGTATTTATTTATAGTGAATCAATTGTCACATCGAATGAAGGAAAATGGTCGCTTTTTCTTTCTGATGTCTATGGCAACGACGTTTGTAGTTACAGCAACAGGTACGGTGTTCTTATATTTTTCTAGCATGCAAGATATGTGGCGAACTGGAGGGATACACTCGTTTTCGTACATAGAAAAAGGTATTTCTACTCATGAAGTCTTTGAAGAAGGTGCGGTTGAAAAATTACTGCATCAATATGAGTATGATGATTTTCAATATATGAGTTTTATTGGAGTGTATGCATCCTTTCAGTCTAATAAGGGAGAAACAACAATAGCACCGCTTATAAAAGAAAGTGAATATAACCAAGAAGCGAGGAAACAAAAACAGAAAACGTATCGTCCTAAAAAAGGTACAGTGACACTCGTTTATTATAATAAATACAATAATTCGAATGTATATAATCAAAAAGAGATTCAATTGCGAGTAATGAATCAACCATATCAATTCGTATTTAACGGTCAGAAAGAAGGTGTTCAATTTAACCATCATCCCTCGTACATTAATGGTCTGTTCTTCGTTATGAATGATGAAGATTTTGACAGTATAGCAAATCAGGTTCCTGATTCTGAAAAAATGATATATAGAGGCTACACATTACCAAATATCGAAAAGACGAAGAAATTAAATGAAGATTTACGGAAACATATGAAACAAGATAATAATGCATTTCGAAGCAATATGGAGTTATATGTAAATATGAAAGAAGGCGGCGATATTACTCTATTTGTAGGCTCATTTATTAGTATATTATTTTTTCTTACTTCATGTAGTATCGTGTATTTTAAATGGTTCCATAATATTGCATCGGACCGAAAGCAGTATGGTGCACTCTCTAAACTTGGAATGACGAAGGAAGAAGTATGGAAAATTTCTCGTTGGCAATTATGTATGCTATTTTTTGCGCCAATTATAGTAGGGAGTATGCATAGTGCAGTTGCGTTATATACGTTTCATAATACGCTTTTTATGGATGGATCATTAAGAAAAGTAGGTTTGTTCATTCTGTTTTATATCGCAGCATGTATCATTTATTTCTTCTTCGCTCAAAGAGAATATAAGAAACATTTAGACTAGCGAAAGCTAGTCTTTTTTTAATATTCGAAATTTGCATAGAAGAATATAAAAAAGTATGGTATAACAGTAAGAAAACGAAAAAGAGGGGAAAAGACGATGATTCGAGTAGGATATTTAGGACCAGAAGCAACATTTACAAATATGGCGGTGAGTCGTTTTTTTCCGGAAGCAGAGCATGTACCGTATCGAACGATTCCAGATTGTATAGATGCAGCTGCAAATGAAAATGTAGACTTCGCAGTTGTACCGTTAGAAAATGCAATAGAAGGTTCAGTGAATATAACGGTTGATTACCTTGTACATGAGCAGCCGCTTTCCATTGTAGGAGAAATTACAGTACCAATTCAGCAGCATTTACTTGTACATCCGCAGTATGCAGAAGTGTGGGATGAAGTATATGCGGTGCATTCTCATCCGCATGCCATTGCACAGTGCCATAAATTTTTAAATGAAGAATTAAAAGGAGTAACTGTTCGAGATATGACATCCACAAGTGCCGCTGCGCAATATGTGAAAGAACATCCTGAAGAGAAAATTGCCGCTATTGCAAATGAAGCAGCTGCAGAAAAATATGGATTAACAATTGTGAGGCGTAGCATTCATACGCATAAAAATAATCACACACGTTTCCTAGTACTCCATAAGAAAAAGAAAGCAGTACTCCCGAATAACGGAGAGAACCGCGGAGAGAAAACGACGCTTATGATAACGTTACCTGCAGATTATGCAGGTGCCCTATATCAAGTGTTATCAGCTTTCGCATGGAGAAAATTAAACTTATCAAAAATCGAATCGCGTCCGATGAAAACAGGTCTTGGAAATTACTTTTTCTTAATCGATGTCGATAAAGCGTATGATGACGTATTATTGCCAGGCGTAACGATGGAACTTGAAGCACTCGGTTTTTCTGTTACTGTGCTGGGGAGTTATTCTTCTTATTGGTTGTAAAGGGAGCTGTTGTTAAACTTGTTTGAAATGAAAAGTTGTTTATCGGTTTGAGGCAGAGTAAGCTATCGATTCTATTGGAGTAAGTGATGTAATTAAGCTAGCAAAATAAAGAAGCCGTCCTAAAAGATATTTTAGGACGGCTTTCTGTTAGGAATAGGTCACTCTTTTGTCGTGTTTTTAGTACGCATCATTACAACTATTATAATAATAGGATTCATCATTGTTCGAATTACTGCAGCAAATACAATTCGTTTGTTGTATTAATAGATTAAGTGTAGATGGAGCTACAGTATCTGAGAAAGTAATACTCAAAACATCTTCTACTAAAAATGTTTTAATATCTCCTGGTGTTAAGGTAAATGTAAGTGGAGAGCGATGGTTTAATCTTGCAATTGTTAATCTAATCGTTGTTGCAAATGCAGGACTGAAACTAAATTTAATAAGTGTCTTATTATGATTTTTAGTGAAGTTTTCAAATACAGTTCGAGGAATTCCAGTTGTTATATCAAGATCTTGAGGGGTATCTTCCGTACCGAAAATAGTATAGTTCTGTATAAAACAGTTAGTTGAATCTGAATTTGAAGAATTACATGGATGATCATTTTTCTTATAATATTTTTTTCCATTTTTTAAGAAGTAATCTGCCATAACTAATCACTCCCTTCATATATAAGGGTTAAAGGTTGTCCATATATAATATGAAATATATTTTTATATGTTTGGACGTGAAGGAAGAGAAAATAAAAATACTCCCATTAGATAAACAGATTTTTATTTTTTATCTGTCTACCTAATGGGGAGCATATCAGAACTCAATACTGTTTACCTGGTGGGATTCTTTATTTTAACTTCACAAGACGCTCTTCTAACTGACCACGCCAAATATCAGCTAGTTCTGGAACAGCAAGAATTTTTTCTATGCCATCTTTATCTTTTCTATTATGAAAATAGATTTCGTTAGAGAACAACACAGAAATATTGCTCGGTTGACGTTCTAGTAATGTAATTTTAGAATCTTTACGTACAGTACCTTCTTGAAGAACACGGCATAGGTAGCCAGTAAATCCAGTTGCTACAATGCGCGGCAAAATGCCAGGAATACCGAGGCGTTTTGAAATAGTGCTACAAGGTACTCTTGCTTGTGTCACTTGAATGATTGCTTCACCTAGTTGATATGTATCTCCGATGCAAACATCACGCTCTAACATATTTGTTACGGTAATGTTTTCGCCAAATGTGGAAGCTGGAAGCGTAGTTTGAAATTCCTCTTCCCATAGTGCGTAATGCTCGTGTGGGTATACACAAACAGCGCGATCAGGACCGCCATGATGTTTTAAATCTGCTACGTCATCGCCGAGGAATCCATCTTTTGAGAGGAAAGCTTCTTCTGTAAGTTCCTTACATATACCAGTAATCATTTCTTTATCTTCGCTATATTTCATTTGTTTCGGTTTGCCAATGCTAAAGTGAACGAGTTTAATTCCCATAAGTGATCTCCTTTACGATTGATTACAATATTATAGCATTAAAAAAAAGCACAGAGAATTATAAAAACTCTGTGCTTTACATTAATAAACGAGAAATCCTGCTTTATCCAGTGCCTTGCAAGCAGCATCTAACTTTTCTTTAGAATCGGCCTCAATTGTATGTAAGTGAATACCATCTGTTAGTTGCGAAAGGTAAGAAGCATTTGTGTTTTCTATTTTTTGTAAATATTGTTCTACATCAAAGCGATTACTTACCATAATAGATGCTGTTAAATCGCCGTATACAGGATGCTCAACTTTTACGTCTTTAATCGTAACACCGTGATCAACAAGCATTGTAAGTTCTTGACGTACTTCTGCTGGTTTGTGCTGGCATACGATTACGCGTTCAAAAGCTTGTTGTTTCTCTTGTGGCTTTAAATATAAATAGCCTTGAGCAGTCGCAATAATTGGTTCGTTTCGTGCTTTAAGTAAGGAAATATCTTGCACGATAACTTGCCTACTTACGTTTGTCTTCTTCGATAGTTCATTCCCAGATAACGGCTCATTTGCAGCGAGAAGCCACTGGAGGATAAGCTGTCGTCTTTCTTCACCTAAAATCTTTTTTTGTTCATTTTGTTTCATTATGATTTAACACCTCTATAAAATTGATTTCCAATTGTGTGTAGTGCATGAATAGTAGTATCAATTTGATCTTTCGTTGTTTGTTGTCCGAAAGAGAAGCGGACATATTGTTTGGCCTCTTCATACGTTTTTCCAATTGCAAGCATGGTTTTCGAAGGTTCTTGTTTACCGACTTGGCAAGCACTTCCGGTGGAAATGGCAATACCATGACGATTACATTCTAGCATAGTATATTGACCTTCTATTCCTTTTATTGTAACCCCAACAATATGTGGTAAACAAGAAGTAGAATGACCTTCTACTTCAATTTCTAGCGGAAGTGTTTGTATTTGCTCTAAAAAGTAGGATCGTAACTCTTTAAAACGTAAACTTTCTTCCCATTGAGTTTTTAATATATTTTCAGCAGCTGTTAAAAAAGATGCGATGCCGGGAACGTTAACTGTACCTGGGCGAAATCCTTTTTCGTGAGAAGTTCCTGGAAATACTTGTTCCCAGCGAGATTGCGGATTTATGTAGCAAGCGCCGACACCTTTTGGTCCGTATATTTTATGTGCTGAAACAGAAAGACTATCAATCCCCATCTCAAAAACATGGATAGGCAGTTTACCAAACGTTTGCACACAATCCGTATGAAATAAAACATTATATTTTTTCAAAATTGCCCCGATTTCTGTAATGTTTTGAACGGTTCCGATTTCAGAGTTTCCATGCTGTATACTTGCTAGCACAGTATCTTCTGTAATAGATGCCTCTAAATCTACTAAACAAATGAGTCCGCTTTTATCAACAGGAATTTCAGTGATCGTATAGCCTTTTGATTTTAGAGATTGAAAATAACTTCGAATGGATGCATGTTCCATAGGTGTCGTAATAATATGCTTCTTATTTCGGGCATTTAGAAGTGATTGGATCGCAAGATAGTTTGATTCTGAGCCACCGCTTGTGAAGAATACTCCTTGTTCTTTTCCACCAATCATTTCCGCGAATGTTTTTCGGCAAACTTGTAATAAAGAAGAAGCCGTTCCTCCAATGTCATGTAAACTTTGTTCATTTCCAAAGTATTGAGAAGCTGCTTTCATATATGTTTGTAACGCTTCCTCGCTCATAGGTGTAGTAGCTGCATAGTCAAGATATATCATCATGTAAGTTCCTCTCTCTAGTAAGAGTTACATTTCTTTTACTTTTTAAATGGTAGTGAAAATAAGAATTATAAAAAAACTCTTGTCATTATTTTAAAACTATGTAAATATAGGTGTCAAGACAGTTGAAAAGTGTAAAGTAGGAGGCAACAATTATGCCAAGTGCAGATGTCTTAATTATTGGAAGTGGCGTTGCGGCACTTCGTGTTGCAAAAGAGATTTGTCACGAAAAGAATGTGATTATTATCACAAAGGAGACGAAACGTAATAATAATACACATTTAGCTCAAGGTGGAATTGCCGCAGCGGTAGCTACATATGACAATCCTAATGATCATTTTGAAGATACGTTAGTAGCAGGGTGTCATTATAATAATGAAGAAGTGGTCCGTTATTTAGTCGAGGAAGGGCCGAAAGAAATTAATAACCTTATTGAAAGAGGAATGAAATTTGATGGAGATGAAACAGGTCCTCATCTTGGAAAAGAAGGAGCGCATCGAAAACGTCGTATTTTACATGCAGGTGGCGATGCAACAGGAAAGAATTTATTAGAGCATCTTATTCAAGAAGTAGCTCCATACGTTACGGTAGTGGAACAGGAAATGGTGCTCGATTTTATTATAGAAAAAGATAAATGTGTTGGGGCTTTAACTCGTAACAATAAAGGAGAACTGAAACGTTACAATGCAGATTATACGGTGTTAGCTTCAGGCGGTATTGGCGGTTTATACGCCTTTACTTCTAATGATGAGACAATTACAGGCGATGGACTTGCAATGGTGTACCGTGCAGGCGGAGAGCTTGTAGATTTAGAGTTTATACAATTTCATCCGACGATGTTATACGCGGGTGGGCGTTGTTCCGGCCTCGTGTCCGAAGCTGTTCGCGGAGAAGGAGCTGTTCTTATAAATGGAAAAGGGCAGCGTTTTATGATGGATATACATTCCGAACAGGATCTAGCGCCTCGTGATGTAGTCGCAAGGGCTATTCATGAACAGCTACTTGCGGGTGAAAAAGTGTACTTAAACATCGAAATGATTCAAAACTTTGAACAACGCTTTCCGACCGTGTCATCGATATGTAAAACAAATGGAGTCGATATAAATAAAAAACTTATTCCAGTCGTGCCCGGTACTCATTTTCACATGGGCGGCGTGAAAACGAACTGTGATGGAGAGACGTCTATTCCGAACCTATACGCAGTCGGTGAAGTAGCTTGTAATGGGGTTCATGGTGCAAATAGATTAGCGAGTAATTCATTATTAGAAGGTCTTGTGTTTGGAAAAAGAATCGGACGACACATTTTATCTAGAGAGACAAAAGAAAAGGTGAGCATGCTAGCCGAAAAGGAAGCGAAGTTTATCGTTCTGAATCATTTACCGACGAAAGAAGAAATACAAAAATGCATGATGAAATATGTTGGGATTGTGCGAACAGAGCAAAGTTTATCTTATGCGAAGAGATGGCTTAGTAAGTACGGTGTTCGAAATATGATATTACAACATGATGTTCTTACGAATGAAGAGATAACACTTATTAATATGTTAACGGTTTGTGAGCTTATAGTTGTGTCAGCTCTGCAAAGAGAAGAAAGTATTGGTGGGCATTACCGGAGTGATTATCCAGATAGAAATGTAGGAAAGAAAGAGATTGTTCGAGTAAAGAGAAAACTACAACTTGTGTGATGAGGGGAAGAGGGGCTTTATGAACACGATAAAAGTGAAAGAAGCATTAAATCGATTTTTTTTAGAAGATATAGGAGAAAGAGATGTAACATCTCAGCTTATTTTTCCAGATAACTTGCTTTCAAAAGGAACGTTTCTTTCGAAGGATACAGGGGTCTTTGCAGGACGTTTAGTAATTGAATCGGGATTTAAATTAATTGATGAGAGAATTGAAGTAGAGCTTCATAAAAAAGATGGGGATCTTGTAGAAAAAGGCGAAATCATTGCAACTGTGCAAGGTCCAATTGCATCGTTATTAACAGCAGAGCGCGTTATATTAAATGTTATCCAGCGTATGAGCGGAATAGCGACGATGACGCGTAAAGCGGTTCTTGCTTTAGATAGCAGCCATACACGTATTTGTGATACGCGAAAAACAATGCCGGGGCTACGTATGTTTGATAAGTATGCAGTCGTGTGCGGAGGAGGATTTAATCACCGTTTCGGTTTATATGATGGTGTCATGATCAAAGACAATCATATTGCCTTTGCGGGTTCTATTACGAAAGCTGTTACATCGCTGAAAGAAAAATTAGGACATATGGTGAAAGTAGAAGTGGAAACAGAAACGGAGGAGCAAGTGAGAGAGGCTGTAGCGGCTGGTGCGGATATTATTATGTTTGATAACCGTACGCCAGATGAGATTAGAGAGTTTTCAAAGATTGTACCAAGTGCCATCGTTACGGAAGCATCAGGAGGCATTACAATTGAAGATTTATCGAAATACGGAAAAACAGGGGTAGATTATATTTCACTTGGAGCGTTAACACATTCAGTGAAAGCACTTGATATTAGTTTCAATATTGAAGGGTAAGGAAAGTCGCTTAGAGGGGGAGAAAGGAATATGAGTATTTTAGAAAAAGTGCAACCAATTGAAACGATGTTACCGGAGCGTTATCACAAGATGTCAAAAGAAGATATGGAAAAGCGTGTTCATGAAATTAAAGAAAAAATGGGAAAAATGTTATTCATTCCAGGACATCATTACCAAAAAGATGAAGTGGTACAATTTTCAGATGCAGCAGGGGATTCACTTCAGCTTGCGCAAGTTGCAGCGAGCAATAAAGACGCAAAGTATATTGTGTTTTGCGGGGTGCACTTTATGGCGGAAACAGCAGATATGTTAACGACAGATGATCAAATCGTTATTTTGCCAGATATGCGTGCAGGATGTTCGATGGCAGATATGGCAGATATTGAACAAACAGAAAGAGCGTGGAAAGAGCTCACGAAATTATTTGGAGATACGATGATTCCGTTAACGTATGTGAACTCTACAGCTGCAATTAAAGCGTTTTGTGGTCGTAACGGAGGAGCAACAGTAACTTCTTCTAATGCAAAGCAAATGGTATCTTGGGCGTTTACTCAAAAAGAACGTCTCGTCTTTTTACCGGATCAACATTTAGGAAGAAATACAGCGTACGACTTAGGTATCCCGTTAGATAAAATGGCAGTATGGGATCCGCATACTGATTCTTTAGAGTACGATGGAGATATAGAAGAAATTCAAGTGATTTTATGGAAAGGTCATTGTTCAGTTCATCAAAACTTTACAGTGAAAAACATAGAGAATGTACGAAAAAATCATCCGGATATGAATATTATTGCACATCCAGAATGTTGCTATGAAGTTGTAGCTGCTTCAGATTATGCAGGGTCAACGAAATATATTATTGATATGATTGAATCAGCGCCATCTGGTAGCAAATGGGCGATTGGTACAGAAATGAATTTAGTGAACCGAATTATTCAGCAACATCCAGATAAAGAAATTGTTTCACTTAATCCATTTATGTGTCCATGTTTAACGATGAACCGAATTGATCTGCCTCACTTATTATGGGCACTTGAAACGATAGAAAGAGGAGAAGAAATTAACGTTATTAGTGTAGATAAACAAGTAACCGCAGAAGCGGTTCTTGCATTAAATCGTATGTTAGAGCGTGTGTAAAGCAACGGTATTCCCGTTGCTTTTTTTCATGCACATAATCATAACGAGAACGAAATGGGCATACATTGTTGTGAAGAAATCATTGCGATTTTTTTATGCTTATTCCACTTCAAATGATATTGAAAATCGAAGAAGTGATGAAAGTGAAAAGAAGTTAACGTTATTTAGAAAGAGTTACTTCATGAGATTTGTTACTTATAGATAAGTTATACAGGAGGGGGAAAATTTGAAAATTCATATCGTGCAAAAAGGGGATACCCTTTGGAAAATTGCGAAAAAGTACGGAGTGGATTTTGATACGCTGAAACAAACAAATACACAACTTAGTAATCCTGATCTAATCATGCCAGGTATGAAAATTAAAGTGCCATCAAAGAGTGTTCATATGAAACAACAGGCTGGAGCAGGCTCAGCGCCTCCAAAGCAATACGTAAAAGAAGTGCAGCAAAAAGAATTTGCAGCAACACCAACTCCGCTTGGAATAGAAGATGAAGAAGAAGTTACGTATCAATCAGCACCAATTACACAGCAGCCAGCTATGCAACAAACACAAAAAGAAGTGCAAGTAAAACCGCAGAAGGAGATGCAAGTAAAGCCGCAAAAAGAAGTACAGGTGAAACCACAGAAGGAGATGCAGGTAAAGCCGCAAAAAGAGGTGCAAAAAGAACAGCCAATTCAAAAAGAAAAACCAGTTGAAAAACCGTCTGTTATTCAAAAACCACCTGTGATAGAAAAACCAAAACCGGCGGAAAAAGAAAGCACGAAGTTTTCGGTAAATGTATTACCGCAGCCGCCACAACCACCAATAAAACCAAAAAAAGAATATAAAATTTCAGATGTAATAAAAAAAGGAAGCGAGTTAATTGCTCCTCAAATTAGTAAAATGAAACCTAACAATATCATTTCTCCGCAAACGAAAAAAAACAATATAGTATCGCCGCAAGTGAAGAAGGAGAATGTAGGGAATATAATATCGCCGCAAGTGAAGAAGGAGAATGTAGGGAATATAATATCGCCGCAAGTGAAGAAGGAGAATGTAGGGAATATAATATCACCGCAAGTGAAGAAGGAGAATGTAGGGAATATAATATCACCGCAAGTGAAGAAAGAAAATGTAGGGAATATAGTGTCACCGCAAGTGAAAAAAGAAAATGTAGGGAATATAGTGTCACCACAAGTGAAGAAAGAGAATGTAGGGAATATAATATCGCCGCAAGTGAAGAAAGAGAATGTAGGGAATATAGTGTCACCACAAGTGAAGAAAGAAAACGTAGGGAATATAGTATCACCAAATGTATCGAAAGAAAATGTAGTTATTCCACAAGTCATACCGCCAAATATTCAAATGCCAAATATAATGCCAATTATGGATAACAACCAACCACCAAATATGATGCCAATTATGGATAATAATCAAATGCCGAATATGATGCCAATTATGGATAATAATCAAATGCCGAATATGATGCCAATTATGGATAATAATCAAATGCCGAATATAATGCCAATTATGGATAACAACCAACCACCGAATATGATGCCAATTATGGATAATAATCAAATGCCGAATATGATGCCAATTATGGATAATAATCAAATGCCGAATATGATGCCAATTATGGATAACAATCAACCACCGAATATGATGCCATATCAAATGCCGTATCAACAGCCTATGATGCCGCCGAATCCATATTATCAACAACCAAATCCATATCAAATGCCATATCAGCAAGGGGCGCCGTTTGGACCGCAATATACGTCTATGCCAAACACGAATATGATGCCAATGGATAATAATATGCCGCCGCTTGTGCAGGGTGAGGAAGATTGTGGATGCGGAGGAGAAAGTAGACTATATAGTCCACAACCAGGCGGTCCGCAATATGCGAATCCTTTATATTATCAACCAACTCAATCTGCATATGCACCACAGCCAGGAACGATGTATTATCAACCAGATCCACCAAATGTATTTGGAGAGCCCATTTCAGAAGAAGAGGCCGAAGAAGAAGTTTAAAAAGGCGGGAGTATTTCCGCCTTTTTTGCATGCGTGTTAATTAAGGAAATGAAGGGTTTTTATGAAGTGCTAGAAAATTCCCAGTGAAATATTAACAGTGTAAAAACCCTCTCTGTTACTCATCATAAGAGGGAGCTTTTCAGAAGAGAAGCTCATTCTAACAGAGGGGGTTTTTGTATTGAATACGAAAGTAAAAGTGATTGCTGCTTCTTTGTTAGTTACCAGTGCATTAGCTGCATGTGGTACACCAAAAGATAACAATGCAATGGATGGACGTAACTACAATTACGAGCGTACATCTTATAATGATACACACCAGTATCGTGATAATGTAACGCGTAATGATCGCTATACAGATTATGTAACATATAGAAATGGTCGTAACGATACAGGATATAACAATTATTACCGAGATGTAAATTACAACGGTCAAATTGCTAATCCACATCCAACACGTAATATTACAATGAACAATTCATACATTAACAATGATGGTAAAACAGCAGAAAAAATTACAAATCGTGTGAAACGTATGAATAACGTGGACCGTGTGTCTACAGTTGTATATGGAAACGATGTGGCGATTGCGGTAAAACCGCGTAATACAGTGACAAATGAAACGGCGATGGCGAACGAAATTCGTCAAGCTGTTGTAAATGAAGTTGGAAACAGAAATGTCTATGTTTCTGTAAGAAATGATATGTTTACTCGTGTCGATGCAATGAGCACACGCCTACGTAACGGTACAGTTACAAACGATTTTAATCGTGATATAGGAAATATGTTCCGAGACATTCGTTACGGTTTAACTGGTACTATGCGATAGCAAAACAAAAGAGGAAGGGATAGCCCTTCCTCTTCATTCATCGTTGTCTTGTAAACGACGTTTTTTAATAAAATAACTAACGGAGTAAGAAACTAAAAAGCATATGAGGAAAACACTACCTGTTAGAATAGCTTTAAATAGAGGTCTTTCAGGAATGAAAATGAGATAAATAATAGTAATAATAATTCCAATAAGAAGAGAGCGTAAAACAAGCTTGTAATAAGGGGTTAATTTTATTTCCTTTTCGCCTTCTTCTACATCGATTGAAACACTTAACTGTAAATAAGCAAGTAAAATACTCGTAAGCATAAATAATAGCCATAATGGAGATTTCGTAATTTGATCAATTCCTTCAGTGAATCCGATATAGCCTAAAATCTCAACTACCCCAATGTATTGAAAAAGAAAGGCCATACGTATGTTTTTTAACGTTTGAAGAATGAGACGTTCATCCTTTATTTTTTCACAATATTCATCCCCTACTTATTATGATTTCGCTTTTATATCTATTGTAATATATATTACAATTATCAATTTATAATTTACATAAAATAATTTGGATGAAAGAGGAAATAAGATATTTTTATAAACATGTTGCACTTATACTTTATTAATGTTATATTAACAAAGCGATGAGCTAATTTACGTAAGACGAGAGATATGCTTAAGTGCTAAACACGCGAATGTGGTCGCCTGGTCTCTCGCCGTAAACGCATCAAGACGCCTGCTTTGCAGGCGTCTTTCATTTTATATAAAAGTAAATGATACATGCAGATGAGGTAAATGCCTATCTGCATTTTTTATTTTTTCGAAAGAAATGTAATATGGATAAAACCCCCATTTCCGGAAAAACTACTAATGAAAGTTTGATTTTGCCTAGAAGAGGTGAACGGAAATGAAATGGATACTGATTGCGGTGCAAGCTTTCGTTATGATGTTTTGTTTCGTTTATGAAACGAATGTGAAGGCGGAAGGGCCAGTACCAGAAGTAACGAAAAAAGAACCCGAAGTTACAATTTTATTAGAGCGTATGTATGTTGATGGAGAAGTAAGTGAGGAAATACTTACAGAAAAAGTGGTGGATTTAGAAAAGTTTTTACAGCAGTATAAAGAATGGCAGCTCGTTGATCGTGATGATGTACAAATTGTATTGCAAAAGAAAGTTGATGATATTTCTCCGTTATTAAAAACGAGCGGTTATTTTGGCGTGTCAGAGGAAGGGATATTACAAATTTTCAAAGGTGTACCGAAAAGTGATAATGCGATTCACTCCTTCTTCCAAATTGATATGAAAAAGCTTGAGAGTTATGAGCGTGCGAAATTGAAGCGTGGTATTCGGATTAAATCAAAAGAAGGTTTTGTGAGAACGATTGAAAAAATGAAGCAATACGCAGTGCAAAATAAGAAAAAAAGCAGCTCATGGTGAGCTGCTTTTTCTTACTTATTCTTAGCTAAAATTTCTTTTGCGATTTCATCGATTAGCATATCTTTTCCGATTGGATTGAATGCTTTCGTATTGAAGATTTCGTTTGATACTTCATATACATGATTGTTTTTCACAGCTTTATTGTCTTTCCAAACGGCACTGTTTTTGTAGTCTTCGTAAACTTTATCAGCTTCGCCGCCAAAGTTTACAATAAACATTTGATCAGGTTGGAATGCAACAAGACCTTCTAGCGATACTTGCGCCATTGTTTGTTTTAAATCTGTACCTTTTGTTGCTGGAAGTTTTAAGTCATTAAAGATGATGTCACCGTATCCGAAGCTGCCGTATACGCGGAAGTTTTGTGGTGTAACTGCAACGAACATAAAGTTCTCATCTTTTGTTTTCTCTTTAATTTTTTTAGATAAAGAGTCTGCTTTCTTATCGTAGTCTGCAATCCATTTGTCTGCTTTCTTCTCTTCGCCAAATAGCTTACCTACTTCTTTAAATTTACCACGCCAGTCTTCTAAGTTTGTTTCTAGAACAACTGTAGGTGCAACCTTTTCTAGTTGATCATAAATTTTTAATTGACGGTTGTTTAAAATAATTAAGTCTGGTTTTAAAGCAGTAACAGCTTCTAAATCAACTTTAGGTGCCCAGTACCAACCTACTGCTTTTACTCCATCTAACTTATCTGTTAAGTGATTTTGGATTTTATCTTTATATGTATTTGCTGTACCAACAGGTTTGTGTCCAAGAAGTAATAGTTCTTCTGTTGATCCAGATAAGTCAACAATTCTCTTTGGATTTACTGGAATTGTTGCTTCACCTTTAGCATGTTTTACAACTTTTGTTTTCGGTTGTTCTTTTGCTTTCGATTCTTCTTTTTGAGAAGAGCAGCCAACGATAGAAAGAACAACAAGCATAATAGTAAATAAAATAAATAGCTTACGTTTCATCCTGATGTAACCCCTTTAATTAGTATTGATAATCATTATCGACCTCTGTATATTAAGGTGCTTTAACCTTTCTGTCAATGGAAAATAACAGAAGTTTCAAGTGGAGAACATTTGTTGGGGCAGTCTCGCTTTTCTATCATTAAATATGTTAAAATGGAATACATGATTTAAGAGGGAGAGATCGTATTTTGTTTGAATATGTTACAGGTTACGTGGAGTATGTAGGGCCGGAATATGTCGTAATTGATCATAATGGAATTGGTTATCAAATTTTCACACCGAATCCGTATGTATTTCAAAGAAGTAAGCAAGAAATCCGTGTCTATACATATCATTATGTGAGAGAAGATATTATGGCACTTTACGGGTTTAAAACACGTGAAGAGCGTTTATTATTTACAAAGTTGTTAGGCGTGTCTGGCATTGGGCCAAAAGGCGCTCTTGCAATTTTAGCTTCTGGTCAAACAGGACAGGTCGTTCAAGCGATTGAGCATGAAGATGAGAAGTTTTTAGTGAAATTCCCAGGCGTCGGAAAGAAAACAGCACGCCAAATGATTTTAGATTTAAAAGGAAAACTAGCAGATGTCGTACCAGATGCATTTGTTGATTTATTCTCAGACACAGAACGTTTTGATGAGAAGAAAGGTACATCAGCTGAGCTTGATGAGGCACTGGAAGCTCTGCGCGCACTTGGATACGCAGAACGCGAAGTTTCTCGCGTTGTACCAGAGTTATTAAAAGAATCATTAACGACGGATCAGTATATTAAAAAGGCACTTAGTCTTTTACTAAATGGTAAGAGGTGAGTATAATGGACGAACGTCTCCTTTCAGGGGAATCTGCATATGAAGATTCGGATTTAGAATATTCATTACGGCCACAGACGCTCCGTCAGTATATTGGCCAAGATAAAGCGAAACATAATTTAGAAGTATTTATTGAAGCGGCGAAAATGCGTGAAGAAACGTTAGATCATGTGCTTTTATATGGACCACCAGGTCTTGGTAAAACGACGCTTGCGAATATTATTGCTAATGAAATGGGCGTTAATGTTAGAACAACTTCAGGTCCGGCAATTGAAAGACCAGGAGATTTAGCTGCTGTATTAACAGCGCTTCAGCCAGGAGATGTATTATTTATTGATGAAATTCATCGTTTGCATAGATCAATTGAAGAAGTATTGTATCCTGCAATGGAAGACTTTTGCCTTGATATCGTAATTGGAAAAGGGCCTTCAGCACGTTCTGTACGCCTAGATTTACCGCCATTTACATTAGTTGGAGCAACGACACGCGCCGGAGCATTATCGGCGCCGCTTCGTGACCGATTCGGTGTACTTTCAAGGTTAGAGTATTACACAGTAGATCAGCTTTCTGCGATTGTTGAACGTACAGCAGAAGTATTCGAAGTTGAAATTGATTCGTTAGCTGCACTAGAAATTGCAAGGCGTGCTCGTGGTACACCTCGTATTGCAAATCGTCTTTTAAGACGTGTACGTGATTTCGCGCAAGTTCGTGGTAACGGAACGGTTACGATGGAAATTACACAAATGGCATTAGAGCTACTGCAAGTAGATAAATTAGGTTTAGATCATATTGATCATAAATTACTGCTTGGTATTATTGAGAAATTCCGTGGTGGTCCAGTTGGATTAGAAACGGTTTCAGCAACAATTGGAGAAGAATCTCATACGATTGAAGATGTGTATGAGCCGTATTTATTACAAATTGGCTTTTTACAACGAACGCCAAGGGGCCGAATTGTAACGCCGCTTGCGTATGAACATTTCGGAATGGAGATACCAAAAGTATGACGGAGATGCCAAAGCTGCTTATTACAGCGGGGATCTTACTCATTGTTGTTGGATTAGCTTGGAAGTTCATTGGAAGGCTTCCAGGCGATATTTTTGTTAAAAAAGGAAACGTTACCTTTTATTTTCCTATCATTACATGTATTGTGTTAAGTATTGTATTATCTTTTATTATGTATATAATAAATCGATTCAAATAAGAAATAGGTGGATATAGCTATGGATATAAATCTGTTTGATTTTCATTTACCAGAAGAACTTATTGCACAAGTCCCGTTAGAAGAGCGTGAAACATCAAGATTAATGGTGTTAGACCGTGAAACAGGTGATATTGAGCATAAACATTTTACGGACATTCTTTCCTACTTACATGAGGGGGATTGTTTAGTTTTAAATGAAACGAAAGTTATGCCTGCTCGTTTGCATGGTGTGAAAGAAGATACAGGCGCACACATTGAAGTACTTCTTTTAAAACAAGAAGAGGGCGATAAGTGGGAAACGCTTGTAAAGCCAGCGAAACGTGTAAAAGAAGGAACTGTTATCTCTTTTGGCGAAGGAAAATTAAAAGCAACTTGCACAGGAACTGCAGATCAAGGTGGACGTCAGCTTGAATTTTCATATGACGGCATCTTCTATGAAATTTTAGATGAACTTGGGGAAATGCCACTTCCTCCATATATTAAAGAGACGCTAGAAGATCGCGATCGCTATCAAACAGTATATGCGAAAGAAATTGGTTCAGCAGCAGCGCCGACTGCGGGACTTCACTTTACAGAAGAGTTACTTGAGAAGTTAAAGCAAAAAGGCGTTCAGTTAGCATTCATTACACTTCACGTAGGACTTGGAACATTTAGACCAGTTTCTGCAGATACGATTGAAGAACACCATATGCACGCAGAATATTACCATATGTCTGAAGAGACAGCGGCATTATTAAATCGTGTAAAAGAGAATGGTGGACGTATTATTACTGTAGGTACGACATCAACTCGTACGTTAGAAACAATTGCAACAGATCATAACGGTAAGCTTTGCGCCGCTTCTGGATGGACAGATATTTTCATGTATCCGGGATATGAATTTAAAGCAATTGATGGTTTAATTACAAACTTCCACTTGCCGAAATCAACATTAATCATGCTTGTAAGTGCATTTGCAAATAGAGATAATGTGCTTCATGCTTACAATGAAGCAGTAAAAGAAAAATATCGTTTCTTTAGCTTCGGTGATGCAATGTTCGTTGCATCTCACGCTAAAATGAGAAACAAATAAAAGGAGTAAGTTATGACAGCAATTCGTTATGAATTTATTAAGACATGTAAACAAACGGGTGCCCGTTTAGGTCGTGTGCATACACCGCACGGTTCATTTGATACACCAACATTTATGCCAGTTGGTACACTTGCGACAGTTAAGACAATGTCACCAGAAGAATTAAAAGCAATGGATTCTGGCATTATTTTAAGTAATACGTATCATTTATGGCTACGTCCAGGTCATGAAATTATTCGTGAAGCAGGCGGCTTGCATAAATTTATGAACTGGGATCGTGCAATCTTAACAGACTCTGGTGGTTTCCAAGTATTCAGTTTAAGTGACTTCCGTCGTATTGAAGAGGAAGGCGTTCACTTCCGTAACCACTTAAATGGAGATAAATTATTCTTATCACCAGAAAAAGCGATGGAAATTCAAAATGCATTAGGTTCAGATATTATGATGGCATTTGATGAGTGTCCACCATTCCCAGCTACTTTTGAATATATGAAGAAGTCTGTAGAACGTACAAGCCGTTGGGCAGAACGTTGCTTAAAAGCGCATGAACGTCCACAAGATCAAGGTTTATTCGGTATTGTACAGGGCGGGGAGTACGAAGAGCTTCGTCGTCAAAGTGCAAAAGACCTTGTTTCAATGGACTTCCCTGGTTACGCTGTAGGTGGTTTATCTGTAGGTGAGCCGAAAGATATTATGAACCGTGTACTTGAGTTTACAACACCACTTCTTCCAGATAATAAGCCACGTTACTTAATGGGAGTAGGTTCTCCTGACTCATTAATCGATGGTGCAATTCGTGGTATTGATATGTTTGACTGCGTACTTCCAACTCGTATCGCTCGAAATGGTACATGTATGACAAGTGAAGGTCGTCTAGTTGTAAAAAATGCGAAATTTGCAAGAGACTTCGGTCCGCTTGATCCAAATTGTGATTGCTATACATGTAAAAATTACTCTCGTGCGTACATTCGTCACTTAATGAAATGTGATGAAACGTTCGGAATTCGTTTAACGTCTTATCACAACCTTCATTTTCTGTTAAACTTAATGGAGCAGGTGAGACAAGCTATTCGTGAAGACCGTCTTGGCGATTTCCGCGAAGAATTCTTTGAACAGTATGGCTTTAATAAACCGAATGCTAAAAACTTCTAATACATAATTTAAAAGGAGGAACAAAAGATGAATGCAGGTATGATGAATATCGTTATGATTGTTGCGATGTTTGCGATTTTCTATTTCTTATTAATTCGCCCGCAACAAAAGCGTCAAAAAGCAGTTGCTCAAATGCAAAACGAATTAGCAAAAGGTGATGCTATCATAACAATTGGTGGCTTACACGGTACAATCGAATCAGTAGATGACACGAAAATTGTTATTAAATCTGGTGGTTCACACTTAACTTTCGATCGCAATGCGATTCGTGAAGTTGTGAAAAACTAATGTGGAAGGCCCTGCATGAAATGTGCAGGGCCTTTTTTAGTTACTTTGCTTTGACATATTTACACCGAAAATACCACCGAGTGTACTCGCCCCCATTAATGCTAATTGATAAAGTAATTGTGAGTTCGATAAAGTTTGAGAAAAGCCTAAATAGTTAACTAGAAAAACGAGTATAGTGAACGTGAGACCTGTTGTGAGACCTACTAGCCACCCTTTCCCCTGTGCTTTGTTGCCAGCAATAAAACCAGACATAAGCATAGATAAAAGAGCGAGTATAAAAATAGTAACGGCTAATGTCCCTTCGTTTATATTCGTAAACTTTAATAAAAGAGCCATAATCATGCTAGTAAGAGATGCGAGAATTAATAGTGTAGTAATACCGAATCCGATTGCAGTGGATAATTTTTTCGTTCCATCCATTTATACATTCCCCCTTTTTAATACAAGCATATTTTCCTTTTGTCTAAGTTAGACTAGTTTCTTTTTTATAGGGGAGTCTATACGTAAAAAAGGAGATGTAGAAATGGAATGGATATCAATAATTGGACGGACAATGCTTTTGTATACCATCATCTTAATTATTTTTCGTCTTATGGGTAAACGTGAGATAGGAGAGCTAAGTGTATTAGATTTAGTCGTATTTATTATGCTTGGAGAAATGGCTGTAGTAGCAATTGAAAATACCGATAAATCACTTTGGCATCAATTAATTCCGATGACTTTTCTTATGTGCATCCAAATTATTTTGTCAGTCATTTCCCTAAAGTATCAACGCTTTCGGCATTTAATAGAAGGTGAGCCGGCTATTCTTGTAAACGCGGGGAAGATTGATGAAAAGAAGATGAGAAAGCAACGTTATAATATAGATGATTTAATGATGCAATTAAGGGAGCAAGGAGTTGGAGATATTCGGGATGTAGAATATGCTATTTTGGAACCGTCTGGGAAGTTATCTGTCTTTCAAAAACAAAAAAATAAACAGGATGTATTGCAGTTTACTCTTCCTCTTATTATTGATGGAGAAATTCAATCTAGTCATTTACAAATGATTGAACATACAGATGAATGGCTTATTGAGAAATTAAAAAACTTAGGTTATAACGATGTGACACAAATTTTATACTGTAGTTTTCAAAACGGAAAATTTTTTGTTGATGTAAAAGAAAATTAGAGATTTATTCTTTGAAAGAGTAAGAATGATTAGTTTAACTAATAATCAGTGGAGATTACCCCACTGATTAAAGTTTCAACTTATTTCAAAAATGAAAGTTTACGAATGATAGGGAGACGACTTAACTCTTCTTTTCGAATGAGTTTGAAGGTGAAGAGAAGTACGATATAAACAATTGTTGTTAAAGTGATTTCCCATAATGTTTGTATGCCGAGGGAATGAGAGAAAATAATATATTTATGAATATAAAAACCGAAGGCGCCTGCGATACCGATGGCAAGTCCGCCGAAAATATAGTCTTTTGCGTAAATGGTAAATGTAATCTTTTTTAAAACAGTAGCGTAGTGAAGAAATGTTACTGTTACAATATTTGCAGCGATAGCGAGAGCAACTCCCATCATTTGAAATTCTGGCCTTGAGGCTAGTACAAAAATAACAATTAATTTCACGGTGGCGCCAATAAATGTATTCATCATTGCAGCTCTTGCTAAGTTTAAAGCTTGCAAAACAGAGGTCAGTGGACTTTGGAAATAATGAAATAAAAAGCAAGGTGCAAGAAGTTGAATGAATGCTGTTGCGCTGTCTGATCCGTACATAAGAGTTAAAACAGGAGAAGCGAATACATATAATATAACGACAGACCATCCCCCGGTAATTAATGAAATTCGAAGTGCTTGTTGTAAGCGGTGCTCCACTAATTTATGTTGTCTTTTTGCCATCGCTTCACTAATAGAAGGGACGAGCGCTGTAGAAAGAGCGTATGTAATAAAGGCGGGTAGTGATAGGAGCGGGAATGCATAACCGTTTAACATGCCGTATTGCTGGGTTGCAACAGAAGCAGCGACACCAGCGATTGCTAAGCTTTGCATAACGACAATAGGTTCAAAAAAATATGAAACGGAGCCGATTAAACGACTTCCTGTAGTGGGAAGAGCTATATCCATAAGGGAATAAAATGTTCCTTTGCTCTCCTTTACAGTAGTGAAAAATCCAGAGCGTATTGATAAATGTTTTTCGCGCTGAAATAACGTGAGTAAAAATAATAAGGATGCAACTTCACCGAGAACAGCTGATAACATAGCACCGGCTGCAGCATATTCTACGCCGTAAGGTAAAAATAATTGAATGCATATAGCGATAATGGTAATGCGGACAACTTGTTCTAGAACTTGTGCATAAGCGCTAGGTTTCATATTTTGTTTCCCTTGAAAGTAACCGCGCAAAACAGAAGAAATGGCAATAACAGGAACAACGGGCAAAATGGCTATTAATGGATAGTATGTTCTTTCGTCGGTTAATAATGTTTTTGCTAAAATAGGTGTGAGGAACATAATTCCGATTGTTAATATGATACTAATAACGGATGTAACAGCTAGTGATACAGTTAATATTTTTTTAACTCTTTGTTTATCGTTCACAGCTTCCGCTTCTGCTACAAATTTTGCGATTGCGACAGGAAGACCGATTTGTGTTAATGTAATTGCTAAAATGAATGTAGGAACGGCCATCATATAAAGACCAACGCCTTCTTCACCTAAAATACGTGCCATTACTATACGATTGATGAAACCGAGTATTTTTGTAATAAATCCGGCTATCATTAAAATAAATGCGCCTTTTAAAAAGCTTTGTCTCGTCATGTTCTTCTCCTACCTTCTCAAAATCAATGGAATGATTTACAATAATTTATATGCACGTACGAGACAAGAATGACAAGCATTTAAGAGAGTGAACTATGATAGCGCTCTTGAAAGTAGTTATTGCTGTCCATTAGAGCGGGATTAAAGCGACTTTTTCGTGCTGAAATAAGAAGGAGATGTTATAGATGTTAGATAAAGAGGCTTTGGTAGAATCATACCGCGGACAGTTACAAGTCGTTTTAGAAAGTAAAGTAGAAGAGTTTCACATGTTCGGTTACGACCGAGTGACAGATGATGATATTTGGAAGTTTCTCAAAGTGAAAAAGTGGAAAAAGATAGACAGTGATGTTAGATTATATGAATTGGTAAATGATGTATTAAGAGTAAGTGCTAATGAGTATATGACATATTTAACTGTTGAAGCGTACCAAGCGCCACTTTGGTCATTTGATGAGTACGAAAATAAATAACCGACTGCAATTGGTTTGTTCTTCCTTTTGCAGTATAATGATATGTATTGATAAAGAGGAAATAATTATGTCTAAGATTATATATAAAGGAGGTAGTGAAGAGGAAAATAAATGATGAAAGTCTAGGTAGTGTAAAAGCTTACCTATACAGCTAGTGATGAACTAGCAAAAATTATAGAAAGGAAGTCTACTAACTAGGCGTATGCACACGTATAAAAGTGAATCGTAAGAGATTTATTTAAAGTGTTAGTAGCAGAAAGAGGGTACATATGGCAAAGCGTGGTACGAGAATTGCCGCCTTTTTCCTCATCGTCTTATTAATCGGTGGAGTAATTGGTGCGGCGGGAAAAGACATAGCAAAAGGAATTAGTCTAGGACTAGACCTTCGCGGTGGTTTTGAAATTCTGTATGAAGTAAAACCAGCCAAAAAAGGTGATAAAATCGATCGAGACGTACTTGTAAGTACAGTAGGTGCTCTTGAAAATCGTGTCAATGTTCTCGGTGTAAGTGAGCCGAACATTCAAATCGAAGGGCAAGATCGAATTCGTGTACAGCTTGCTGGTGTACAAGATCAGCAAAAAGCACGTGAAATGTTATCAACACAAGCGAAATTAACATTCCGTGATGTGGATGATAACCTTCTTATGGATGGAACGGATTTAAAAGGCGGCGGAGCGAAGCAAACATTTGATGAGCAAGGCCGTGCGAGCGTAGGTCTTACACTAAAAAGCGCTGAAAAATTCCGTGAAGTAACTGAAAAAATTTCAAAAATGCCACCACCAACGAATTTAATGGTGATTTGGCTGGACTTTGAAGAAGGAAAAGATTCATATAAAGCAGAATCTGCAAAACCGAATCCGAAGTTCTTATCAGCAGCAACAGTAAGCCAAGTATTTAACCAAGCTGAAGTATCTATCGTAGGTGGAAACTTCACAGTTGAAAGTGCGAAACAACTTTCATCTTTATTAAATGCAGGTGCACTTCCTGTTGATTTAAAAGAAATGTATTCAACATCTGTTGGAGCGAAATTTGGTCAACAAGCATTAGATCAAACAATTTTCGCTAGTGCGATTGGTATCGCTCTTATTTTCTTATTTATGCTTGTGTATTACCGTTTACCAGGGCTTGTAGCTGTAATTATGTTAGGTCTATACATTTTCGTTACATTACTTGTCTTTAACTGGATGCATGCAGTTCTTACGTTGCCAGGTATTGCGGCGTTAGTGCTCGGGGTAGGTATCGCAGTTGATGCGAATATTATTACTTACGAGAGATTGAAAGAAGAGCTGAAAATTGGTAAGTCCATGATGTCAGCATTCCGAGCTGGTAACCATCGTTCATTAGCAACAATTCTAGATGCGAACGTTACGACTCTTGCAGCTGCAGGTGTGTTATTTGTATATGGTACAAGCTCAGTCCAAGGGTTTGCAACAAGTTTAATTGTAAGTATTTTAGTCGGTTTCATTACGAACGTATTCGGTACTCGTTTCTTACTAGGTTTACTTGTAAAGAGCCGTTACTTTGATAAAAAACCAGGATATTTTGGTGTGAAACAAAAGGATATTATTCCTTTAACAAAAGGTGTAGTACATCCACCAACGAAATTTGATCGTATTAACTTCGTAAATATCGGTCATAAATTCCTTATCTTCTCAATTGTAGTTGTAATTGCAGGTGCAATTATCCTGCCAATTTTCAAGTTGAATCTTGGTATTGACTTTGCAAGTGGTACACGTATGGACTTGCAATCAAAACAAGCAGTTACTGTGGCTGATGTTCATAAAGATTTTAAAGAGTTGAACATTGATGTGAAGGAAGAAAATATTGTACCGACTGGGGATGACAATAAAGGTTTCGCAGTTCGTACATTAGGTGTTTTATCAAAAGATGAAATTGCGAAAACAAAAACATTCTTCCATGATAAATATGGTACGGATCCAAACATAAGTACAGTTTCACCGACAATCGGTAAAGAGATTGCACGAAATGCATTTATCGCTGTACTAATTGCTTCTGCAGTTATCATTTTATACGTAAGTATTCGATTCCGATTTACGTATGCGTTATCTGCAGTGCTTGCGTTACTACATGACGCATTCGTTATGGTTGTTATGTTTAGTATTTTCCAATTGGAGGTAGACTTAACGTTTATCGCTGCAGTACTAACAATCATCGGTTATTCTATTAATGACTCGATTGTTACATTTGATAGAAACCGTGAATTATACAAACAGAAAAAACGAGTGCGCGATATAAAAGACCTAGAAGAAATCGTAAATGCAAGTATTCGCCAAACGCTTGGTCGTTCGATTAACACCGTATTAACAGTGTTACTCCCAGTAATTGCACTGCTTATCTTCGGTAGTGAGTCACTACGTAACTTCTCGTTTGCGTTGCTTGTTGGATTAATTGTAGGTACGTACTCTTCTGTTTTCGTTGCCTCTCAAATTTGGTTAATGCTTGAAAACCGTCGTTTGAAAAGAGGTAAAAACAAGAAGAAGGTTGAGAAAGTAGAATCTGAACCGCAAGTATAGAAAAGATGATGTCTCTTTATGAGGCATCTCTTTTTTCGTTTGTGGATACAATAAGATAGCAACTTTTTGATGGGAAGAAGATGGAAGAAAGTGGTGGTGTTATCGCTGTTTTTGTTAAAATAAAAAGATAGGTTAAGAAAAGAAGGGATTTTAATTATGGAAAAAGATGAACGTTTTAAACAGGCCGAGTTTGGTGCTATTGTCGGGATCGTTGGTAATATTATATTAGCAATTGTAAAGGCGGTAATTGGTTATATTGGGAACAGTAAAGCACTGTTAGCAGATGCGGTGCATTCTGCATCAGATGTAATTGGTTCGCTAGCTGTACTTTTTGGATTGCGAGCGGCAAAGCAGCCACCTGATGAAGATCATCCGTATGGTCATGGTAAAGCGGAATCGATTTCAGCGATTATTGTTGCGGTATTATTATTTATTGTGGGACTCGAGATAGCGATTTCGTCTATAAAAGCTTTTTCGCAGGAACTAGAACCACCGAAAGGAATTACGATTTTTGCTGTTGTTCTTTCGATTATCGTGAAAGAAGGAATGTTCCAATATAAATTCCGATTAGGGAAGAGGGTAAATAGTGATGCAATTATTGCAAATGCATATGAGCACCGTTCGGATGTATTTTCTTCAATTGCAGCTTTAATCGGTATTTGTGCAGCTATAATCGGTGGTAAGCTTGGTATAGACTGGCTTGTATACGCTGATCCGATTGCAGGATTAGCTGTTTCACTTCTTGTTGTAAAAATGGCATGGAGCATTGGAGCGGAAGCAATTCATGCAACGCTTGACCATGTTCTTCATGAGGAGGATGTTATTCCGCTTAGAGAAGCAGTTCTTCAAGTAGATGGTGTGAAAAAAATTGGTTCTTTATATGCACGGGAGCATGGTCATTATGTTATTGTCGATATTAAAGTGTCTGTAGATCCATACATTACTGTAGAAGAAGGACACCGCATTGGAAAACATGTGAAAGAAATACTTATGAAACAAGAGAATGTACAAAATGTATTCGTACATATAAATCCGTATTCTCCAAATTAAACATCATTAACATTTTTGTATATAGATATTGCATCGTAGTTTGCATTATATTGTCACCCCTTAATCTGTCTTGTATAATAAACAGGTTAAGGGGTGATTTCGTGTTACAACCGAAGACGCGTTGGAAAGAAAAAGAATATAATGACGAGCGAGTGAGTGAATTAGCAAGTAAATTACAGTTATCGCCACTTGTCGTTTCATTATTCCTCGGTAGAGGACTAGATACAGAAGATAAGATTTTAGATTTTTTAAATACAGAAAATCAAGAATTTCATGATCCATTTTTATTAGAAGGAATGGATAGAACGGTAGAACGTGTAAATAAGGCGATTCAAAATGGAGAGCAAATATTAATATTTGGTGATTACGATGCGGACGGAGTAAGTAGTACGACGGTTTTATATCTTGCTCTTCAAGAATTAGGTGCAGAAGTAGAATTTTACATTCCAAATCGTTTTACAGAAGGGTATGGACCGAACGAAGAAGCGTTTCGTTGGGCGCATAGCGCAGGGTTCTCACTGATTATTACTGTTGACACTGGCATCGCAGCAGTACATGAAGCGAATGTAGCAAAGGAGCTTGGAATAGATCTAATTATTACAGATCACCATGAGCCACCGCCAGAATTGCCAGAAGCACTTGCGATTATACATCCGAAATTAGAAGGTGGCCTATATCCGTTTCACTATTTAGCTGGTGTAGGTGTTGCGTTTAAAGTTGCGCATGCACTATTAGGCCGTGTACCAGAACATTTATTAGAGATTGCAGTAATCGGTACAGTAGCCGATTTAGTTTCACTTCATGGTGAAAATAGGTTGCTAGTGAAACGCGGTTTAAAACATATGCGTATGACGAAAAATATTGGTTTGAAGGCATTGTTTAAAGTTGCTAACGTTTCGCAAAGTGAAATTACAGAAGAGAGTATTGGCTTCTCAATTGCACCGCGTATTAATGCGGTCGGGCGTTTAGAAGATGCAACGCCGGCTGTACACCTTTTATTATCAGATGATCCTGAGGAAGCGAAAGAGTTGGCCGAAGAAATTGATGAGCTGAACAAACTGCGAAAAGATATTGTAAAGCAAATTACCGAAGAGGCTATCGCTGAAGTTGAAAATAACTTTCCGCCAGAAGAAAACAAAGTATTAGTACTTGCAAAAGAAGGTTGGAATCCAGGTGTAATTGGGATTGTCGCTTCTAAATTAGTTGAACGTTTTTATCGTCCGACTATTGTATTATGCATTGATCCTATAAAAGAAACAGCAAAAGGCTCAGCGCGTAGTATTGCAGGATTTGATTTGTTTGCAAATTTATCAGATTGTAGAGAGTTATTGCCACACTTCGGAGGGCATCCGATGGCAGCTGGGATGACGCTACATATGAATGATGTAGATGAATTACGCCGTCGCTTAAATGAACAGGCAGATGCAATTTTAACAGAAGAAGATTTTATTCCAATTACAGCAGTTGATGTTTTTTGTAAAGTGGAGGATGTAACGCTAGCGGCAATTGAAGATATGCAGAAGTTAGCACCATTTGGTGTTGGAAATCCGAAACCACGTATTGCAGTGAAAGATGCAGAGTTAGAAAGTATTCGCGCAATCGGATCAGATGGCTCTCATTTAAAAATGGCTCTTCGTGATGGACAAGCAACACTGGATACAATTGGATTCGGTTTCGGTGCATATGCGAAAGAAATCTCTCCAGTTGCAAAAGTATCTGTAATAGGAGAAGCATCTATCAATGAATGGAATAATTTTAAGAAGCCGCAATTAATGGTACAAGATATTGCTGTAGAGGCGTGGCAACTATTTGATTGGCGTAGTATGCGTAATGCAGAAGCAAATTTAGCAGAACTTCCGAAAGAAAAAATAACAATGGTGTATTTTTCTGAAGAGGTATTGAATAAATTTTCTTTAGAGGACTATAAAGAAAAGCTTATGCATGCGTCAGAAGTAACGCATTTAGATGATCAATACATCGTGTTACTCGATTTGCCAAACGGAACAGATGAATTACGTGAGTTATTTAAAGTAGGATTCCCAGCGCGAATTTATACGCTGTTTTATCAAGAAAATAACCATCTATTTAGTACAGTTCCTACGAGAGAACACTTTAAATGGTACTATTCTTTCTTAAGCCAAAAAACACCATTTTCTTTAAGACAATATGGAGAACAACTATGTCGTCATAAAGGTTGGTCAAAAGATACAGTAAATTTCATGACACAGGTGTTTTTTGAGTTAGAATTTGTTACAATAAAAGATGGCGTCATTTTTATGGCAGACAAAAAACAAAAGCGTGATTTAATTGAATCGAACACATATCGTGAGAAAATGAACCACTTACAATTAGAAAAAGAATTGGTTTATAGCACATATCAGCAACTATATACATGGTTTGAAACGATTCGTAATCATAAAGAAGTAGAACAGTTAGGGTAAAGGATTTGTATTTACAAACCTTTTAGATCTGAGGAGGATTCAGAAATATGGATTTCAAGCAACATATCGCAATTGTACCGGATTATCCGAAAGAAGGTATTGTGTTCAAAGACATTACACCTTTAATGAATGACGGTAAAGCATACAAAGCAGCAACAGATGCAATCGTTGAGTACGCAAAAGAAAGAGATATCGATGTTGTAGTAGGACCAGAAGCTCGTGGTTTCATTATCGGTTGCCCAGTTTCTTATGCGTTAGAAGTAGGATTTGCACCAGTTCGTAAATTAGGGAAATTACCACGTGAAGTAATTACAGTTGACTACGGTAAAGAATATGGTAAAGATGTTTTAACAATCCATAAAGATGCAATTAAGCCAGGTCAACGCGTATTAATTACAGATGATCTATTAGCTACAGGTGGAACAATCGAAGCGACAATTAAGTTAGTTGAAGAGCTAGGCGGAGTTGTAGCAGGAATTGCATTCTTAGTAGAGCTTACTTACTTAGATGGTCGTAAAATGTTAGATGGTTACGATGTATTAGTATTAGAAAAATACTAATCACTATATAGGTAAAACTACGGTGATAAAAAGTACCCGTGAATCTCTTGGAGAGGAGCGGGTACTTTTGTATAATTGAACAAAAAATCATGGTGAAATGTCAGTAAAATCTTTTCCTTTTCACAATTCACAATCATTGGGTTATAATGATAGAATATAATTTATTCTATTAAATAAAGATAAAGTCAATTTTCAATAAAAGGTGATTCGATGGCAAATGAGCAGGTACTAACAGCTGAACAGGTACTCGAGAAAGCAAGTCAATATTTAGCGGATGAAGATATTGAGCTAGTGGCACGTGCCTATGAATATGCACGTGATGCGCATAGCGAACAATATAGAAAATCGGGTGAACCGTATATTATTCATCCGATTCAAGTTGCAGGTATTTTAGTTGATTTACACATGGATCCAGCTACGGTATCAGCAGGTTTCTTACATGATGTAGTGGAAGATACAGAGATTACGTTAGAAGATATTGAACGGGAATTTAACAAAGAAATTGCTATGCTTGTTGATGGTGTTACAAAGCTTGGGAAAATCAAATATAAATCTCACGAACAACAACAAGCAGAAAACCATCGCAAAATGTTTATTGCAATGGCTCAAGATATTAGAGTTATTTTAATTAAACTAGCTGATCGTCTTCATAACATGCGTACATTGAAACATTTGCCTCAAGAGAAGCAGCGTCGCATAGCGAATGAAACGTTAGAAATCTTTGCACCTTTAGCACATAGACTCGGAATTAGTACTATTAAATGGGAGCTAGAGGATACGTCACTTCGCTATTTAAATCCACAGCAATATTATCGTATTGTAAATTTAATGAAGCGTAAACGTGCAGAACGTGAAGAATATTTAGACGAAGTAATGACTGGTATTCGTGAGAAATTAAAAGAAGTTGCAATTCAACCTGAGATTTCTGGAAGACCGAAACATATTTACAGTATTTATCGTAAAATGGCACTGCAAAATAAGCAGTTCAATGAAATTTACGATTTATTAGCTGTACGTGTTGTTGTAAATAGTATTAAAGATTGTTATGCGGTGCTTGGAATTATTCATACGTGCTGGAAGCCGATGCCAGGTCGTTTTAAAGATTATATTGCAATGCCAAAAGCAAATCTATATCAATCTCTTCATACGACCGTAATTGGACCGAAAGGTGACCCACTTGAAGTGCAAATTCGTACGAAAGAAATGCACGAAATTGCAGAATTCGGGATCGCGGCACACTGGGCGTATAAAGAAGGAAAAACAGCAGAAACAACAGGTACATTAGAGAAGAAACTCACATGGTTCCGTCAAATATTAGAATGGCAAAATGAAGCTTCTAATGCAGAAGAATTTATGGAGTCATTAAAAATTGATTTATTCTCTGACATGGTATTCGTCTTTACACCGAAAGGCGATGTAATGGAATTACCACTTGGATCGGTTCCGATTGATTTCGCGTATCGTGTCCATTCGGAAATTGGGAATAAAACAATTGGTGCAAAAGTAAACGGTAAAATGGTGACGCTGGATTATAAATTAAAAACAGGCGACATCATTGAAATTTTAACGTCGAAACATTCCTATGGCCCAAGTCAAGATTGGGTAAAACTTGCTCAAACATCTCATGCAAAAAATAAAATTCGTCAATTCTTTAAGAAACAACGTAGAGACGAAAATATTGAAAAAGGCCGTGAACTTGTTGAAAAGGAAGTACGTGGTCTAGAGTATGAGATGAAAGAAGTATTAGCGCCTGATAACTTAAAACGCGTCGCTGAGAAATTTAACTTTGCAAATGAAGAAGATATGTTTGCAGCAGTTGGATATAGCGGAATTACAGCTTCGCAAATTGTTACGCGACTAACGGACAAGTTCCGCAAACAACGCGAAGAAGAAGAGATTGTTGAAGTTAAAGAAGTTCGTAAACCGATGAAAATTCGAAAATGGGATTCTGGTGTAAAAGTAAGCGGTGCTGATAATTTATTAATCCGTTTATCGAAATGCTGTAACCCAGTTCCGGGCGATGATATCGTTGGATATATTACAAAAGGCCGAGGCGTATCGATTCACCGCCGTGATTGTGTAAATGTTCATACAGAAGAAGCTGTAGAAAGATTATTAGAAGTAGAGTGGGAAGGTAGCCCTGAAAAAGAAATTGAGTATAACGTTGATATTGAAATTTCAGGTTACGATCGCCGTGGTTTATTAAATGAAGTACTGCAAGCTGTTACAGAGACGAAAACGTACATTTCAGCTGTTTCTGGTAGAAGTGACCGTAATAAGATGGCGACAATTAATATGTCAATCTCAATTCGTAACTTACAACATTTGAAAAAAGTAGTAGAACGCATTAAACGTGTTCCGGAAATTTATGCAGTACGACGCATGATGCATTAATAGGGAGTGTAGAAAGATGAGAGTTGTTTTACAACGATCAAAGAAAGCGTCTGTCACGGTAGACGGTGAGATCGTAGGACAAATTCCGTTCGGTTTAACATTACTAGTTGGCATTACGCACGAAGATACAGAAAAAGATGCAACTTACATTGCGGAAAAAATTTCAAACTTACGTATTTTTGAAGATGAGAGCGGAAAGATGAATCATTCTGTACTTGATGTAGAAGGACAAGTTCTATCTATTTCGCAATTCACATTATACGGAGATTGTCGCAAGGGGAGACGTCCAAACTTTATGGATGCTGCGAAACCTGACTATGCAGAGCGTTTATACGATTTCTTTAATGAAGAAGTTCGCAAACAAGGATTGCATGTAGAAACAGGGAAATTCGGAGCAATGATGGACGTTTCTTTAATCAATGATGGTCCGGTGACCTTAATTGTAGAAAGTAAATAGTGTTGATAAAAAAGAGAGGGTTATATAATCCTCTCTTTTTTATACATTGTTGTATGTTTTGTTCATTTATCATACGATTAATTTGAAGGGGAATAAAAGGAAAAGAAGGTGTAGTATGCTTCAAGAATTTAATATAGCTTTACGTTTTATGCTAGAGTTATGTATTCTTGGGATTGTTGGATACTGGGGGTTTCGAGTAGGAACAACAACAGCTATAAAAATTACACTTGCTATTATTATTCCGATTGTTGTTACTGCCATTTGGGGGTTATTTGGAGCTCCACATGCAGAATGGGAAGTAAAAGGTATATTACATGTATTATTAGAAATTATCGTATTTGGAGTAGGTGTTGCAGCATTATATCATTTGAAGCATCATATGCTAGCAAGTGGACTGGCTATTGTTATTGTTATAAATCGAATACTAATGTTTATTTGGAATCAATAGCAGTTTCGGTTATGTATAACTCTCTCATCAATATGGAACAATAAAAAGTAAAACATCCATATTGAATGTGAGGGATATACGTATGCGCATGAATGAAAAAGGGCATTCTGTTACAAATGGTGCAAATCAACTATTTAACGTGAATTTTCATGATTTTATTTCAAAAGAGCAAAACAATACTTCAATGGAGCTTGCTTCCGAGTTTGGGATTTCTCTTCAAGATGTAAAGCGTCTAAAGAAGCAGATTGAACGTTCTTAGAGCACTTGACAATCCTACTTAACAAACGTATAGTAATTTTATATTTACATATGAATATAACCGTTGATAGAGAAGAGTAAATGAGACACACATGGAAAGAGAAGGAATGTCTTAGGCTGAAAACATTTCTGCATGATGACTGATTGAATGACACTCTAGAGGTTTCAACTTGAACGGCATATATGCTTAGTAGGGATGAACGCATATTTAAGCGTTATTAAAAAAGTGGAAGCATACGTGCTTCAATTAGGGTGGCACCACGGGTATAATACTCTCGTCCCTACTGTTTAAACAGTAGAGGCGGGAGTTTTTTTATTTTTATTAAGATTAAAACAATTTGAGGAGGAACTGAATATGTCTATTCAAATCCCACGCGGAACGCAAGATATTCTTCCAGGCACTGTTGAGTTATGGCAGTATATCGAAGGGCAAGCACGCGAAATTTGCCGTCGTTACAATTATAAAGAAATTCGTACACCAATTTTTGAGCACACGGAGCTATTTTTACGTGGTGTTGGTGATACGACAGATATCGTACAAAAAGAAATGTACTCATTCCAAGATCGTGGAGAGCGCAGCTTAACATTACGTCCAGAAGGTACTGCACCTGTTGTACGTTCTTACGTTGAAAATAAAATGTTTGGTGATGCAACACAACCAACGAAATTATACTATATCGGTCAAATGTTCCGTTATGAAAGACCACAAGCAGGTCGCTATCGTCAATTCGTACAATTCGGTATCGAAGCAATCGGCAGTAATGATCCTGCAATTGATGCAGAAGTAATTGCACTTGCTGTTGAATTTTACCGCGGCATGGGCTTAAAAAATATTAAAGTTGTATTAAACAGTTTAGGTGATGCAGCGAGCCGTCAAGCACACCGTGATGCATTAATCGCACACTTTGAGCCACGTATCGGCGAATTCTGCTCTGACTGTCAATCTCGCTTAGAAAAGAACCCACTTCGAATTTTAGACTGTAAGAAAGACCGTAACCATGAATTAATGGGAACAGCACCATCTATTACAGAATACTTAAACGAAGATTCAGCAGTATACTACGACAAAGTTCAAGAACTATTAACGATGATGGATGTTCCATTTGAAAAAGATCCGAACTTAGTACGTGGTTTAGACTACTATCAACACACTGTTTTTGAAATTATGAGTGAGGCAGAAGGTTTCGGTGCGATCACTACATTAAGCGGTGGTGGCCGTTATAACGGACTTGTACAAGAAATCGGTGGACCAGAAATGCCAGGTATCGGTTTTGCAATGAGTATTGAACGTTTAATTATGGCGCTAAAAGCTGAAAATATTGAATTACCACTTGAACATAGCATTGATTGTTACGTTGTAGCGCTCGGTGAAAAAGCGAAAGACCATGCTGCAAAAGTTGCGTTCAATCTTCGTAAAGCTGGATTGTCAGTTGAAAAAGATTATTTAGATCGCAAAATGAAAGCACAATTTAAATCAGCAGATCGTCTAAAGGCGAAATTTGTAGCTGTATTAGGAGAAGATGAGCTGGATAAAGGTATCATTAACTTAAAAGATATGGCAACAGGTGAACAAGAAGAAGTAGCGTTAGATGTATTTGCTTCATACGTAGCAGAGAAATTAATATAGGGGGAACTTACAGTGGCTGAAAGAACACATGCATGTGGAAAAGTAACAGTAGAAGCTGTTGGACAAACAGTTCAATTAAAAGGTTGGGTACAAAAACGCCGTGACTTAGGTGGATTAATCTTTATCGATTTACGTGACCGCACAGGTATCGTACAAGTTGTATTTAACCCAGAAACATCAAAAGAAGCGTTAGAAGTAGCAGAAACAATTCGTAGTGAATACGTATTACACGTAGAAGGTACAGTTGTTGAACGTGGTGAAGGCGCAATTAATGACAATATGGCAACTGGTCGTATTGAAGTACAAGCAACAAAAGTAAATGTACTAAATGCAGCGAAAACAACGCCAATTATCATTGCTGATGATACAGATGCATCAGAAGATGTGCGTTTAAAATATCGTTATTTAGACTTACGTCGTCCTGTAATGTTCAACACATTCAAAATGCGTCACGACGTAACAAAAACAATTCGTAATTTCTTAGATACAGAAGAGTTTTTAGAAGTCGAAACACCAATTTTAACGAAAAGCACGCCAGAAGGAGCTCGTGACTATTTAGTACCAAGTCGTGTACATGATGGTGAATTCTATGCATTACCACAGTCACCACAGTTATTTAAACAGCTTCTTATGGTCGGCGGATTTGAGCGTTACTATCAAGTAGCACGTTGTTTCCGTGACGAAGATTTACGTGCGGATCGTCAACCAGAATTCACGCAAATCGATATCGAAGCTTCATTCTTAACACAAGATGAAATTTTAGATATGATGGAGCGTATGATGACGAAAGTTATGAAGGATGCAAAAGGTGTAGAAGTTAGTGCACCATTCCCTCGTATGAAATATGCTGATGCAATGGCTCGCTACGGTTCTGATAAGCCAGATACACGCTTTGAAATGGAACTAACAGACTTATCTGAGTTTGCAGCAGGTTGTGGATTTAAAGTGTTTACAAGTGCTGTAGAAAGCGGCGGACAAGTAAAAGCAATTAATGCAAAAGGTGCTGCAAGTAAATACTCTCGTAAAGACATCGATGCATTAACTGAATTTGTGAAAGTATACGGTGCAAAAGGTCTAGCTTGGCTTAAAGTTGAAGAAGACGGCCTAAAAGGACCGATTGCGAAATTCTTCGGTGAAGAAGATGCAAACGTGTTAATGACTACATTAGAAGCTACTGCTGGCGACTTATTACTATTTGTAGCAGATAAGAAGAGCGTTGTTGCAGATAGCTTAGGCGCACTTCGTTTACGTCTAGGTAAAGAGCTTGAGTTAATTGACGAAAGTAAATTTAACTTCCTATGGGTAACTGATTGGCCACTTCTTGAGTACGATGAAGATGCAGATCGTTACTTCGCAGCTCACCACCCATTCACAATGCCATTCCGTGAAGATGTTGAGCTACTAGAAACAGCACCAGAAAAAGCACGTGCACAAGCATATGACCTTGTATTAAACGGTTATGAGCTTGGTGGCGGATCACTTCGTATTTACGAGCGTGACGTACAAGAAAAAATGTTCAAAGCACTTGGATTCTCACAAGAAGAAGCGCAAGAGCAATTCGGATTCTTATTAGAAGCATTCGAATACGGTACACCACCACACGGCGGAATCGCATTAGGTTTAGACCGTCTTGTTATGTTACTTGCAGGCCGTACGAACCTTCGTGATACAATTGCATTCCCGAAAACAGCAAGCGCAAGCTGCTTATTAACAGAAGCTCCAAGCCCAGTTGCAGAAGCACAGCTTGAAGAACTGAACTTAAAATTAAGCTTGAAAGAAGAGAAGTAAGAATAGGGTCTAGATGGTTATACTATAACCGTCTAGACTTTTTTTGAGAGGAAGTTTAAAAAAGTCCGGTTCAGATGGAGGTCGCATCTCGTCGTTACTTCGCCAGTCCGGTGCTCGAGTAGTTAAAGCTACACTGCGCTCCTCCTGGCATAAGCGCCTCGAGCTGCTCGTCCCTCTGAATCCTCCTTTTTAAACATGTATTGGAGAGGAAGTTTAAAAAAGTCCGGTTCAGATGGAGGTCGCATCTCGTCGTTGCTTCGCTAGTCCGGTGCTCGAGTAGTTAAAGCTACACTGCGCTCCTCTTGGCATAAGCGCCTCGAGCTGCTCATCCCTCTGAATCCTCCTTTTTAAACATGTATTGAAAGGGAAGTTTAAAAAGTCCGGTGTACACTATGTTTTCATTTTCGAAATATGTATTTTTAGGAATTCTATAACTTTTTCTATACAAATAGTCGGAAAAACGCTAGAATACATGGTAGACCATTTTTGTAATAGGAGTGTAGAGCTGAATGTTACATCAATTTTCACGTAATGAATTAGCCTTCGGTAAAGAAGGACTTGAAATATTAAAAAATAGTACAGTCGGTATTTTAGGAATTGGTGGCGTAGGGTCATTTTCGGCAGAAGCGTTAGCACGTTCTGGCGTAGGACGTCTCGTATTAGTTGATAAAGACGTTGTAGATATTACAAACGTAAACCGTCAAATTCATGCTTTAGTATCTACTGTAGGACGTTCAAAAGTAGAATTAATGAAAGAGCGTATTGCAGACATTAATCCGGAATGTGAAGTAATTGGACTAGAAATGTTTTATACAGATGAAACATATGAAGAGTTCTTTAAACACGGTTTAGATTTCGTAGTGGATGCATCTGATACAATTACGTTCAAAATCCATTTAATTAAACAATGTTTACGTCGTAAAATTAAAATTATCTCATGTATGGGTGCAGCAAATAAAATGGACCCAACTCGTTTCCGTATTGCGGATATCTCTAAAACACATACAGATCCAATTGCGAAAGTAATTCGTACGAAGCTTCGTAAAGAGGGTATTAAAAAAGGTGTAAAAGTTGTCTTCTCTGACGAGAATCCAATCGTAATTCGTGAAGAAGTACGTAAAGAGATCGTACCAGACGAAAATGCAAAAATTCGTAAAGCGAAATTACCACCTTCATCAAATGCATTCGTACCATCTGTGGCAGGCTTAATTATGGCAAGTCACGTTGTACGTGAACGTATTAAAAACGTAGAAGTGAAACGTGTGGGGCAAGAATAAAGTGAAAGCATATATCCATTTTGGATATATGCTTTTTTATATGTATTAAAGAAATAAAAATATTTGCATTACTACTAGTTCAAATGTGAGCAAGGCTAGTAAGTAATGATTATATTTACCCAATCTATTTTGGGCGTTTCTTTGTATGACAGGGAGGAATGTTATTGTCAATCTTTGTCGTTAAATCGATATCCTTTGTCGAATCGTTGATATATTGCAAGTTGTGATAGATATATTTGAAAAATCGTTGATATATTGCAAGTTACGATAGATATATTTGAAAAATCGTTGATATAATTTCAATTACCGATATATATGGTTCACCGAAAACAAACAAGGATGTCACTTTTTTAACTAAGTGACATCCTTGTTTTTAATTCTCTGCAGAATAAATAATATCTAAATTCCCGTTTTGATCGGTTTTGAAAATCGGGGCAATTTGATCTTCTTGCTCTTCGACTGAAACAAGTTTTCGAGCACGATCCATAATTCTAACAAGCATCGCGTAATCTTCTTCGATTGCTTGTTGTTTTTTTGTGAGTACCGCTAATTTTGCTTCAAGTTCATTATTCGTTTTTTGTAGGGAAGTGAGCTGATTTTGTAATACATCATTTTCAGTTTGCAACTTTGCGATTGAAGGGTTATTATGTTCCATGTTTTGCAAAAATGAGATGACATTTTGCATTGTAAGTTCCTGTTTACTTGGCGTAATATCTTCTGAAAACTCAGCATCGATTACGAGTTGTTTCGTTTTCGTGAACTGATCTTTTTCTATTTTAGCTTCAGAACGTTTTAATTCTTTACGTTGTTTTTTTGCAATCTGCACTGCATCTTCGTAATTCGCTCGTACTTCAGCATTCCATCTAAAGCCACAAGCTGCTGAAGTGCGGTTCAACGCATCGCCGACTTCATCAAATGCTTTTATTTGTGTACTTCCGCTGCGAATATGTCGTAAAACAGTTTCTGCTAAAAGGAGATCATCTTCTTTTGTCCATGCATCTTGACGTGTTTTCATAAGCGAAGCCTCCATAATGGTGACGTTTTCGTTTATGTTACCCTTTATTTTTCGTTTTATTCGAAGTTTGTAATCTTTCATAAACAGTAGAAAGTGCTTGCTCAAATTTTCCTGTCGTTTTCGGTTTATAATATTGCTTGTTTTTTATTTTATCAGGTAAGTATTGTTGCCTTACCCAGCCGTTTGGATGGTCGTGTGGATATAAATATCCAATGCCTCTTCCAAGTGATTCTGCGCCTTTGTAATGACTATCTTTTAAATGGCTTGGAATATCACCTGTTTGATCGTTACGTAAATCATGTAGTGCTGCATCGAGTGCTTTATAAGCTGAATTTGATTTTGGTGATAAGCATAGCTCGATAACGGCATTTGCAAGTGGGATGCGTGCTTCTGGGAATCCGACTCGTTCAGCTGATTCAATTGCAGCTAGTGTACGCGGTCCAGCTTGTGGGCTAGCAAGTCCAATATCTTCATAAGCCATAATAAGAAGGCGTCTGCCAATACTTTGTAAATCACCTGCTTCAATAAGGCGTGCTAAATAATGGAGCGCTGCATTTACATCACTTCCGCGCACTGATTTTTGAAATGCTGATAATACGTCATAATGAGCATCGCCGCCTTTGTCGTGAACGAAGCTCTTCTTTTGTAAGCATTCTTCTGCAATCTCGAGTGTGATTTCAGCCGCTTGATCGTCTGTAGTAAAGCTGGATAATACAGCAAGCTCAAGTGCGTTATAAGCGGAACGCATATCACCACCAGAGGCGTTTGTAAAGTGATGTAGTGCTTCATCTGTTATCGTTACAGCATATTCTCCAAGGCCTTTTTCTTTATCTTCTAAAGCTCTTTTTAACCCAATTAAAATATCATCTTCTGTTAGTGCGTGTAATTCGAAAATTTGACATCTGCTTCGAATAGCGGAGTTTATTGCATGGAATGGATTACTTGTCGTTGCACCAATTAAAGTAAGAAGTCCGCTTTCTAAATGAGGTAATAGAAAGTCTTGCTTTGCTTTATCTAGACGGTGAACTTCATCTAAAATTAAAACGAGGTGTCGATGCATCTTCGCTTCTTGTACGACAACTTCCATATCTTTTTTATTGTGAGTAACAGCGTTTAATAGACGAAACGGGGTACCGGTACTTCCTGCAATTGCACTGGCAATGGATGTTTTTCCTGTACCTGGAGGACCGTATAAAATCATAGATTGAAAATGATTTGCTTGGACCATTCGCCATAAAATCTTTCCTTCACCAACTAAATGCTGTTGCCCAATAATTTCTTGAATATTTGTAGGGCGCATTCGATGTGCGAGTGGTTGTTTCATTTAGACCGTCTCCCTTAACATATAATCTCGTTCTATCGTATCATTTTTTTCTACGGAATTTGAAATAGTATGCTGTTTTATGGGAAAAATGAAGATGAATATTTTCATTTTTCTTTCAATTGTAATAATTCCCGAGTTTTTCAATGTGATTTTATGTTATCATTTTGATACACAAGTTGAAATTTCTTATAATACTATATTATGCTATAATTTCATAGGATTTTAAATTGTGTTCTTTTTATAAATAAGATATAACCAATAGAAGTGAAAATTTGAAAAGAGGTGCAAAATAGATGAAGATTTCAACAAAGGGCCGCTATGGCTTAACAATTATGATCGATCTTGCAAAAAAGTTTGGTGAAGGTCCGATTTCATTAAAATCAATTGCGCAGGCGCATGACTTATCGGAGCATTACTTAGAGCAATTAATTTCACCACTTCGTAACGCTCGTCTAGTGAAGAGTACGCGAGGTGCATATGGCGGATATGTATTATCTGATCAACCAGCTAACATTACAGCTGGGGATGTGATCCGTGTATTAGAGGGACCGATTAGTGTTGTAGAAATGATAGAAGAAGAAGAGCCAGCACAGCGCCAGTTATGGATGCGTGTTCGTGATGCGGTGCAAGAAGTGTTAGATAGTACAACGTTAGAAGATTTAGTACGTTATGAGGAAGAAAATCACGGGGGCTATATGTTTTACATTTAATTCCTTGTGAAACGATTTGGAAAGAAGGAGATTTAATGGAACGCATTTACTTAGATCATGCTGCGACATCTCCGACTCACCCAGAAGTGGTCGAAAAGATGATTCCATATATGACAGAAATATTCGGGAACCCGTCTAGTATTCACTTTTATGGACGTCAAACTCGTCACACAGTAGATGAGGCGAGACGAGTGTGTGCACGCAGTATTCATGCGAATCCGAATGAAATTATATTTACGAGCGGTGGTACAGAAGCTGATAATTTAGCGCTTATAGGTGTAGCACGTGCGAACCGTCATAAAGGTAATCACATTATAACGACGCAAATTGAACATCATGCGATTTTGCATACGTGCGAATTGTTAGAGCGTGAAGGGTTTGAAGTGACATATTTACCTGTCGATGAAACAGGGCGCATTCAAGTTTCTGACATACAAAAGGCATTAACCGAAGAGACGATTCTTGTATCTGTTATGTTTGGGAATAATGAAGTAGGGACAATGCAACCAATTGTAGAAATAGGAAAGCTACTAAAGGAGCATCAAGCTTATTTCCATACAGATGCGGTACAAGCTTATGGTTTGGTAGAAATTGATGTGAAAGAGTTTGGTATTGATTTATTATCCATTTCAGCCCATAAAATTAACGGACCAAAAGGTGTAGGGTTCTTATACGCTGGTGCAAATGTGAAATTTGAGCCGTTATTAATAGGCGGAGAGCAAGAAAGAAAACGCCGTGCTGGTACGGAAAATGTGCCTAGTATTGCTGGGCTTCAGCATGCAATTCTTATTGCTGAAAAAACTCGTGAGCAAAAAAATGCCCAATATGAAGAGTTTAAAGATATAATGGTATCTGTCTTCAAAAATGAAGGCATTACTTTCGAGGTAAACGGAAACTTAGAACATCGCTTACCGCATGTGCTTAATGTAAGTTTTACAGGAATGAACATTGAACCGTTTCTTGTGAACTTAGACCTAGCTGGCATTGCAGTATCAAGTGGTTCTGCTTGTACAGCTGGTTCGATTGATCCATCACATGTATTAGTAGCGATGTTTGGAAAAGACTCCGATCAAATACGTTCATCCGTACGCTTTAGTTTTGGGCTTGGAAATACGAAAGAGCAAATTGAAAAAGCGGCGTACGAAACAGTGAAAATCGTGAAGCGATTAACACAAAATTAGCATGGGAGGTGACATGATGAACAAACTACCTCACGAAACACGCGTTGTCATCGGAATGTCCGGTGGCGTCGATTCATCTGTAGCAGCACTTTTATTAAAAGAGCAAGGTTATGATGTAATCGGAATTTTTATGAAAAACTGGGATGATACAGATGAGAATGGTGTCTGCACAGCAACTGAAGATTACAATGATGTAATTGAAGTGTGTAACCAAATCGGTATTCCGTATTATGCAGTAAACTTTGAAAAACAATACTGGGATAAAGTATTTACGTACTTCTTAGATGAGTACCGAGCTGGTCGTACACCAAATCCAGATGTAATGTGTAATAAAGAAATTAAATTTAAAGCATTTTTAGAGCATGCAATTGCGCTTGGTGCTGATTATGTAGCAACAGGCCATTATGCACGCGTTGCTTATATGGACGGCGAATATAAAATGCTTCGCGGCGTTGATGACAATAAAGATCAAACATACTTCTTAAATCAATTAAGCCAAGAGCAATTATCAAAAACAATGTTCCCGTTAGGTGAATTAAAGAAACCGCAAATTCGTGAAATGGCGAAAGAAGCTGGCTTAGCGACAGCGGCGAAAAAAGATAGTACAGGTATTTGCTTCATTGGTGAGCGTAACTTTAAAGATTTCTTAAGTAACTACTTACCAGCGCAACCAGGTGTAATGCAAACATTATCTGGTGAAGTGAAAGGAAAGCATGACGGTTTAATGTACTATACAATTGGACAACGTCATGGACTTGGAATTGGTGGTAACGGTGATCCGTGGTTTGCTGTTGGGAAAAACTTGAAAGAAAACATTTTATATGTTGATCAAGGATTCCATAACGAACTTCTATATGGTGATGAAGTTATTGCTACGAATGTAGGATGGGTAAGTAACAAAGTAAAAGAAACAGAATTTAAGTGCACTGCGAAATTCCGTTATCGTCAAGAAGACAATAAAGTAACGGTTCAAATCGTTGATGAAAATACAGTTCGTATTCTTTGTGATGAGCCAATTCGTGCAATTACACCAGGACAAGCAGTTGTGTTCTATGATGGAGATGAGTGCTTAGGCGGTGCTACAATTGATGAAGTATACCGTAGTGGTAAGAAATTGGATTATTTAGGATAAATGAGAAGCCTCTGCCGATTAGCGGTTAGAGGTTTCTTTTACATAAAGCGAATTTTCGTTCGCTTGGAAAATACATTCTTTGTTATAATTTGTTGTAGAGGTGAAGGACATGTCAAACAAACTTGAAACAGGTATTCAATATATGCAAGAAGGAAATTGGGAAGAAGCAGCTAAAAATTTTACAGAAGCAATCGAAGAAAATCCAAAAGATGCGCTTGGATACATTAATTTTGCAAATTTATTAGACGTATTAGGTGATAGCGAACGAGCGATTTTATTTTATAAACGTGCACTAGAGTTAGATGATAAATCTGCAGCTGCCTATTATGGTTTAGGAAATGTATATTATGGCCAAGAGCAATTTACTGAGGCGAAAGCTGTATTTGAACAAGCAATGCAAGCTGGATTACAATCAGCTGATGTAACATTTATGTTAGGTATCACACATGTACAGCTTGGAAATGATCGTCTTGCACTACCATTCTTACAAAGAGCAACAGAATTAGATGAAAACGATGTGGAAGCTGTATTCCAGTGCGGACTTTGCTTCGCTCGACTAGAACACATTCAAGAGGCGAAACCTTATTTTGAAAAGGTATTAGAAATGGATGAAGAGCATGCAGATGCGTATTACAATTTAGGTGTTGCGTACGTATTTGAGGAAAATAATGAGAAGGCTCTCGCTTTATTTAAGAAAGCAACTGAAATTCAGCCAGATCACTTTTTAGCGGGTAATGGCGTTCGTTTATTAGAGCAAGAAGCTGAATAAGATAAAAATATAGTTTAATGGGTAGTTATCCCTCATCTAAAGAGGTGGGGGATGTACTGCTCATTAAAGTGAAAATATCGGAAAGGAGAGGAAAGATGGGAAATCAACATGCAATGGATTTGTTTGAGGAAGAGAAAAAGTTTATAAAAGCGCAAGTTCTTCATACCATTTTCCACAACGAAGAAAACCTCTATTCCGTTGTCAGTATGAAAGTCATTGAAACGAATGAAACATATGACGAAAAGAAAGTAATGATAAACGGTCATTTTCCCCGCATGCATGAAGATGAAGTGTTTACATTGACAGGTCACTTTAAGGACCATCCAAAGTATGGAAAACAATATATGGTTGAAACATTTAAAAAAGAATTGCCGCAAACAAAAGCAGGTATGGTGCAATATTTAGCGAGTGATTTATTTAAAGGGATAGGAAAGCGTACAGCGGAAAAAATTGTGGATCATCTCGGGGAACATGCTATTTCTAAAATTATGGATGACCCTGAGGCGTTAAATGGTGTTGTTAACAAACAAAAGGCTCAGGAAATATATGAGACAATTGTTGAACATCAAGGATTAGAGAAAGTAATGAGCTTTTTAAATGGTTACGGTTTTGGAACGAAACTTTCTATTAAGATTTACCAGCAATATAAAGAGATGACATTAGAAGTGATTCGTAATAATCCGTATCAACTTATTGAAGAAGTGGACGGGATTGGTTTTGGACGAGCGGATGATATAGGGCGTGCGTTAGGAATATCGGGTAATCACGACGACCGTGTACGAGCGGGATGTTTTTACACATTAGAGAATGTCTCATTGCAACTTGGTCACGTTTATATGAGGAAAGATCAACTTGTAAGAGAAACGATGTCACTTTTAAACAATCAAGAAGGAAGAGTGACTGAGGAAGATATTATAGGTTGTATTGAAACGATGCAAAGTGAAGGGAAAGTCATCATAGAAGAAGAACGAGTGTATTTAGCAACTTTATTCTACTCTGAAAAAGGTGTTGTAAAGTCTATTCGTCGATTGATGAATCAAGAGGAAACACCTTCATTTCCTGAAGCAGAAGTGTTAAAAACATTAGGTGAAATTGAAGAACAGTTAAACGTGCAGTATGCACCGTTTCAGCAAGAAGCGATTCAAACGGCACTTCATAAGCCAATGATGTTATTAACAGGTGGACCAGGAACGGGGAAAACAACTGTTATTAAAGGGATTGTTGAAATGTATGCGTCACTTCACGGATTATCGTTAAATCCGAATGAATACAGTGATGATAATCCATTTCCAATACTATTAACAGCTCCAACAGGAAGAGCAGCGAAGCGGATGAGTGAATCGACAGGACTTCCAGCTTGCACAATTCACCGTTTGCTTGGCTGGACGCCAGAAGGATCTTTCCAGCGTAATGAAACGGATCCTGTCCAAGGTAAGCTCCTTATTATTGATGAATTTTCAATGGTTGATATTTGGCTTGCGAATCAGCTATTTAAGTCGCTACCGACGAACATTCAAGTTATCGTTGTAGGTGATGAAGATCAGTTGCCATCTGTAGGACCTGGACAAGTATTAAAAGATTTATTAAATGCAGGCGCAGTTCCGACAGTGAAGCTTACTGAAATTTATCGTCAAGCAGAAGGCTCATCTGTTATTCAACTTGCCCATGCAATCAAAGACGGCACGCTCCCGCCAGATTTAGCACAAAATAAAAAAGATCGTTCATTTATCAGCTGTACAGGGGCTCAAATTGTTGAGGTTGTGAAAAAAGTTTGCGAAAATGCTAAAACAAAAGGATTTAGTGCAAGGGATGTCCAAGTATTAGCGCCGATGTACCGCGGGCCTGCTGGTATTAATGTATTAAACGAAGCATTGCAACAAGTATTTAATCCGAAGAGGGAAAAGAGTAAAGAAATTGCTTACGGTGATGTTGTGTACCGAAGAGGCGATAAAGTACTGCAACTCGTTAATCAGCCAGAGAGCCAGGTGTTTAATGGTGATATTGGAGAAATTGTTTCGGTGTTTTATGCGAAAGAAAACGTTGAGCAACAAGATATGATTATCGTTTCATTTGATGGAATTGAGGTAACGTATACAAAGCCCGATTTAAATCAAATTACGCATGCATATTGTTGTTCCATTCATAAATCACAAGGTAGTGAATTTCCGATTGTTATTATGCCGATCGTGAAAAGTTACAACCGTATGTTACGTCGTAATTTAATTTACACGGGCATTACAAGAAGTAAGAAGTTCCTTATTATTTGCGGGGAGGAAGCAGCTTTCAAATCCGGTGTAAATCGCCTTGATGATGCAATGCGTCAAACAACTTTGGCTAGTCGCTTGCAGGAATCACAAGGAGAAGTACAGATGGTCACAGTTAATGGCGAAGAAATGGACGTGGAAAACATTTCACCGTATGATTTCATGTAACAAGGTGAAATTATATAGTGAAACTTTCAAACGCATAGCGTTGAAAGGCTCCAGCGATGTATAAACGAATGCAGTTTGGACATAATGGCGAATAGAATCTGGGAGTCTGTAAGGAGATGAAAGCCATATGTTCATTTGTCCAAATTGCAAAGGGAAAGACATTGGAAAAATAGGTGTCAACCAATTTTATTGCTGGAATTGTTATATCGAATTATCGGTTTCAAAGGGGAAAATCCATACGCATCAAGTTGAGGAAGATGGTTCATTAAGCTCTCTTGATGATTTATTTGATGAGAATGAAAGAACGATCGGATAACGAAAAGGGGGATTTACTTTGAATCTACGCAATTCATTAATCGCATTAGGTGTTGGAGCTGCAGCATATCAATATGCTCGTAAGCAAGATGTATTTTCAAAACGCAATATGAAAAAAGCACGTAAGATGATTAAATCTTACTTATAATCATTTCGATAAAGTGAAAAACTCCCTTATTGACGAGGGAGTTTTTTTATGCGCTCATATGCAAATAAAAAAGTCCGATTTCTGAGAAAAGATAAGATAGACCGTAGCAGCCAACGCCGAGTATTCCATACTGCCATAATTGCTTCGCTTTTTCTTTACGTGAGGAACGAATAAAGAACCCCTTCCAAATACCAAACCCGATACAAATCCATTCAAGAATCATAAAAAGTGCTGATAATCCAAGCATAAACAAAACCATAATTAGCCCTCCTGATTATATTAATTCATGCTGTATTCTCAGGGGTGGTTGTCCTTGTTATGTTATTTATATGTACGTCTTTAAAAAACAGTATGGTCCGTATGAAAAGATTTTAAAAGTTTCGCACATAACCTACCCCATTTATTTTCAAAATAAAGGTGGAGGAGGTTTTTCATGTGAAGAATCTTAAAATCATTTGGATATATCGTTTAGGATTATTATTACTTGTTTTTCTTTGTTTGCTCGTCTTTTTAAAAATTAAGCCACTATGGGCACCGATTATTTTTGTATTTAAAGTAGCAATCACGCCATTTCTTATCGCTTGTTTTATTGCGTATTTATTGCACCCTTTAATTGAAAAAATCCATAAGGAAGGGATGCCCCGTACACTTGCCATTTTGCTTATTTATATCCTTTTCTTTGGCGGAATTGGTTGTGGGATTTATAAAGGAACGCCAGTCGTTATTAAACAGTTACAAGAGATTAATGAACAATTTCCGCAGTTTACAAAGATGTACGATTCGTGGATGGATGGCGTTACAGAACAAACAGCGAATTTCCCTTCGTTCATTCATGAAAAGGTGAAACAACTTTTTGTGGGTGTGGAAACGAAGATTCAAGCGCTTTTAAATAAAGTGATGAGTACAGCTCGTGGTGTACTCGATTCATTGCTCATTATTTTCTTAATACCGTTCATTGTATTTTACATATTAAAAGATTATGGTGAGTTTTATCATATCTTTTGGAAACTAGTCCCAAGTAAATGGCGAGGTACGGGGCAAATGCTTGCGAAAGAAATTGATAAGTCACTTGGAAGTTATATTCGAGGACAGTTATTTGTTTGTTTGGTATTAGGGGGAGTATCAGCTCTTTCTTTTTGGTTTATCGGTATGAAATATCCATTATTGCTTGGTATTATTATTGGGGTAACGGATATAATCCCGTACTTCGGCCCTATTTTAGGAGCGATCCCGACGTTAATGATTGCAGCAACAGTATCAACGAGCTTACTTATTAAGGCGGGTATTACGATTGCTATTTTGCAATTTGTGGAAAGTAACATTTTATCGCCTTACATTGTTGGTAAGTCACTTCGTATGCATCCCGTTATTATTATGCTTGCATTACTAGTTGGAGGGGAAGTAGCTGGTATTGTAGGGTTACTAATATCGGTTCCCATCTTAGCAGTTATTCGCACCGTCATTGTTCATGTGAAGCCTCTCTTGAAAAAAGAAGATGTGTAAGTATAGAAGCCCTCTATGTAAGAAATAGAGGGCTAATCGTATATTTATTTAGAAATCTGCTCGTGTATCTTTTGAACGAGGGAGCTCACATCATTTGTTTGAATATGTTTTATTTTTTTCCATTCGTTATCATATATAAATACAATTTGATTGTTGAAAAGACGCTTTTGTTCTTTTAGATTAGAAATTTTTGCGAAAGAGTACTCTTCAAATATTGGATTGTTACTTACATCTGGTCCATAAAAGAATAGCCTTTTGTTCGTTAAAATCAATAGGCCTGGTCTCGCGACGGAACGATAAATAAATATGTCTAATGAACATGCTGCGTAAAGTAATATTGTTTCGTTAGTCGCTAATATGTTTTTAGCTTTGCTAAGTAAGGTTGTCATTGTGATCGCTCCTTTATTATATTAACAATAATTTAATTATAGTAAAAAAGGTAATATTTATAATTTTTTATAAATTATTCTTGTAAGGAGATTCCGATTTGTTAATAAACGCATAATATATGAAAAGGCTGTTAAGAATGAATAGTAGAATACCTATGATAAATAAGCAATTAATACAATATAAATGATTATCTACATTGACAAACTTAAGAGAATTCTATTATATTTAGTCATATAATACATTAAATCAATGACGGAACAAGTACGTTACAGTCCATTTATAGAGAGAAGCTTCCATATGGCTGAAAGAAGCTTTAAATGAAGGGTAACAGAAAGCTAATCCTGAGAGCAGCTAATCACTGCCGTCTTGCCACGTTACGGCACCATGAGGTGATGAATTGATTGTTATTGTAATCAATTCATAATTAGGGTGGTATCGCGAGTTAACTCTCGTCCCTTTTATAGGGACGGGAGTTTTTTATATTTAAGGAGGAAAATACAATGAAACAACTAACAGGCGCACAAATTCGTCAAATGTTTTTAGACTTTTTCCAAGAAAAAGGACATGCAGTAGAACCTAGTGCATCACTAGTTCCACATGAAGATCCATCTCTTCTATGGATTAATAGTGGTGTAGCTACATTAAAAAAATATTTTGATGGACGTGTAATCCCACAAAATCCACGTATTACAAATGCTCAAAAATCAATTCGTACAAACGATATTGAAAACGTAGGGAAAACAGCTCGTCACCATACATTCTTTGAAATGTTAGGAAACTTCTCAATCGGTGATTACTTCAAAGAAGAAGCAATTACATGGGCTTGGGAATTCTTAACGAGCGACAAATGGATCGGATTCGATAAAGAATTACTATCAGTTACAATCCATCCAGAAGATGAAGAAGCATTCACAATTTGGAATGAAAAAATGGGCGTTCCAAAAGAGCGTATTATCCGCTTAGAAGAAAACTTCTGGGATATTGGTGAAGGACCAAGTGGACCGAATACAGAGATTTTCTATGACCGCGGGGAAGCTTACGGTAATGACTTTAGTGACCCAGAATTATATCCAGGCGGAGAAAACGAGCGTTACTTAGAAGTATGGAACCTTGTATTCTCTCAATTTAACCATAATCCAGACGGTTCATATACACCACTTCCTAAGAAAAACATTGATACAGGGATGGGTCTAGAACGTATGACATCTATCGTTCAAGATGTGCCTACAAACTTTGATACAGACCTATTCATGCCGATGATTGGTGCAACAGAATCAATTTCTGGTGAGAAATATCGTAATGGCGATTTAGAAAAAGATATGGCATTCAAAGTAATTGCTGACCATATCCGTACAGTAACATTCGCTGTTGGTGACGGTGCTCTTCCATCTAACGAAGGTCGTGGTTATGTATTACGTCGCTTATTACGCCGCGCTGTTCGTTATTCGAAGAAATTAAACATTAACCGTCCATTCATGTTTGAATTGGTACCGGTTGTTGGAGAAGTAATGAAAGACTTCTATCCAGAAGTACTTGAAAAGAAAGATTTCATTGCGAAAGTTGTGAAAAATGAAGAAGAGCGTTTCCATGAAACACTTCATGATGGTGAAGCAATTTTAGCTGAAGTTATTGCAAAAGCAAAAGAAGAAAAAACAACTGTTATTTCTGGAGTAGATGCGTTCCGTCTATATGACACATACGGTTTCCCAATCGAATTAACAGAAGAATATGCAGAAGAAGCTGGTATGACAGTTGACCAAGAAGGCTTCGAAAATGAAATGGAAAAACAACGTGAGCGTGCACGTGCTGCTCGTCAAGACGTTGACTCAATGCAAGTTCAAGGCGGTGTACTTGGAGAAGTTAAAGTAGCGAGTGAGTTCGTTGGTTACGGTACAGTTGCAACGGAAAGTAACGTTGTTGCACTTGTGAAAAACGGTGAGTACACAGATAGCTTACAAGCAGGGGAAGAAGGACAGTTAATTCTTGACGTAACACCATTCTACGCTGAGAGCGGTGGACAAATTGCTGACCGTGGTTACCTTCTTGCTGACGGCGTGAAAGTTCTTGTAAAAGACGTACAAAAAGCACCAAATGGTCAAAACTTACACAAAGTAGCTGTGGAAGAAGGCACGTTAACGAAAGATGCAGCTGTGAAAGCTGTTATCGATACGAAAAACCGTAGTAGCGTTGTGAAAAATCATACAGCAACTCACTTACTACACCAAGCATTAAAAGACGTACTTGGAACGCATGTTAATCAAGCAGGTTCTCTTGTAACTTCTGAACGTCTACGCTTTGACTTCTCTCACTTCGGTCAAGTGCAAGCTGACGAATTAGAAAAAATTGAGCGTATGGTAAACGAGAAAATTTGGGAAAGTATTAACGTTGAGATTTCTCAAAAATCAATCGGAGAAGCAAAAGAAATGGGCGCAATGGCATTATTCGGTGAAAAATACGGAGATGTTGTACGCGTTGTACAAGTTGGCGATTACAGCTTAGAGCTTTGCGGTGGTTGTCACGTTGATAATACAGCTTCTATCGGTATTTTCAAAATCGTTGCTGAGTCTGGTATCGGTGCAGGAACTCGTCGTATTGAGGCGGTAACTGGTAAGTCTGCATACGAATTAATGAACGATCAAGTAGGTTTATTAAAAGAAGCAGCAGGAAAAATGAAAACAAATCCGAAAGATATTTTAACAAGAGTTGATGGTCTATTTGCTGAAGTGAAACAACTTCAAAAAGAAAACGAATCTCTTGCTGCGAAATTAAGCAATATTGAAGCTGGAAACTTAACTGATTCTGTAATGACAGTTGATGGTGTGAATGTATTAGCAGCGAAAGTAAATGTTGCAGATATGAACAACTTACGTACGATGATGGATGATCTAAAAAATAAATTAGAGTCAGCAGTTGTTGTATTAGCGTCTGTTAATGACGATAAAGTAAACATCCTAGCAGGTGTAACGAAAGACTTAATTAGCCAAGGTTACCATGCTGGTAAACTTGTGAAAGAAGTAGCTTCTCGTTGCGGCGGTGGCGGTGGTGGCCGTCCTGATATGGCACAAGCAGGTGGTAAAAACCCAGCTCAAGTCGAAGAAGCTTTAGCATTTGTACAAGAGTACGTTAAATCTGTTTCAAAATAAAGAGATAGTAGTGTACAATGGTAGGGAGAGGAGAAGTTCTTCTCCCTATACTTACTATATAAGTGAGGTGCTTGAAATGGACGGTTTTGATAAAACAATGAAGTTTAGCATTCAAGATGAAAAACAGAGTGTCCATGTAAATGATGTACTTTTAACTGTGTATGATGCACTTCAAGAAAAAGGCTATAATCCGATTAACCAAATCGTCGGTTATTTATTAAGTGGAGACCCAGCATACATACCTCGCCATAAAGATGCACGAAGCATCGTTCGTAAGCTTGAACGTGATGAGATCATTGAAGAGCTTGTGAAGTCTTACTTGAAACATCATCGTGAGGAGTAGTTTATGCGGATATTAGGTTTAGATGTAGGTACAAAAACAGTCGGAGTTGCAATGAGCGACGAAATGGGCTGGACAGCACAAGGATTAGAAACAATTAAGATTAACGAAGAACGAGGTCACTTTGGTTTTGATCGTATTTCTGAGTTAGTAAAGCAGTACAATGTGGACAAAATAGTAGTAGGTTTACCTAAAAATATGAATGGTACAATTGGCCCACGTGGTGAAGCGTGCCAACAATTTGCAGAAAACCTACGAGAGCTGTTACAATTAGACGTTGTAATGTGGGACGAGCGTTTGTCGACGATGGCAGCGGAACGTCTACTCATTTCAGCGGATGTAAGCCGTAAGAAGCGAAAACAAGTAATCGATAAGATGGCTGCAGTCGTAATCTTACAAGGATTTTTAGATAGTAAATAAGAGGTGACCAAAATGGAAGAAAATCAAATTACAATTGTAGACGAAAAAGGTAACGAACATTTATGTGAAATTATTTTCACTTTTGATGCTGAAAAATTTGGTAAAAAATCATACGTAGTCTTCTCTCCAATCGGTGAAGTAGACGAAGATGGAGACCAAATTTATGATGCAATGGCTTATGAGCAAAATGAAGAAGAGGGCGGAAGTTTACTTCCAATCGAATCTGAAGAAGAGTGGGAAATGGTACAAGAAATGTTCAACACTCTTGCTGATGAGCAAGAAGCTGAATAATAAGTACTGAAAAGATGGACGACATACAGTCCATCTTTTTTTGTATTTATATGTAAAATGAAAGATTTTTTGTCGAAACTGTGTAATCCTTTGTAGTATAATGAGACGGATTGTAGAAAAATAAAATGGATACTAAAAAAGATAGGCGAATTTGTTGTGGCTTTCCATCATGCTGTATAGAAACATATACATATGGTCTACAATTGAATAAGGAGGAAGAGTTTTGATAGAGAATCAAGTGAAAAAGAAGCGTAGACGCATCTTTTTATTTTCGATTATTGCACTGCTTTTAGTTTGTGGTTCAGTCTATGCGTATATTTCATCCGCATTAGGACCAGTTGATAGCGGGAATAAAAAAGAGATTGAAGTAGAAATTCCGAAAGGATCATCTACAAGTAAAATTGGAGAAATTTTAGAAGAAAAAGGCGCTGTGAAAAACGGTACAGTTTTTAGTTTTTATACAAAGGCTAAATCGAAAAGTTTACAAGCAGGTACATATTTATTAAATCCTTCGATGAATGCTAAAGATGTTATCGAACAAATGTCATCTGGCAACGTGCATCGTCCAGCTCTTTATAAAGTGACGATCAAAGAAGGAGCTCAAGTAACTGAAATTGCAGAAACGATTGCGGCAGAACTAAAGTGGAATAAAGATGATGTTACGCGTCAATTAAACGATAAAGCATTTATTCAAAAAATGCAGCAAAAGTATCCGAAGTTATTAACGGATAAAATCTTTGATAGTAATATTAAATACCCATTAGAAGGTTATTTATATCCTGCGACGTATTCATTTTATAAGAAAGATACGACGTTAGAAGAAATCGTAATTCCGATGCTTGAGAAAACAAATGCAATCATTGTTCAAAATGAGGCAAAAATGAAAGCAAAGAACTGGGATGTTCATCAGCTTTTAACATTATCTTCACTTATTGAAGAAGAGGCAACTGGTTTTACAGATCGTCAAAAGATCTCTAGTGTCTTTTATAATCGTTTAGAGAAAGGTATGCCGCTTCAAACGGATCCAACGGTATTATATGCACTTGGAAAGCATAAACAACGTGTATTATACGAAGATTTAAAGGTCAACTCACCGTACAATACGTATGTTGTAAAAGGATTGCCGGTAGGGCCGATCGCAAACTCTGGTAAACATTCAGTGGAAGCTGCGTTAGAACCTGCGCAAACAGATTATTATTATTTCTTAGCTGCACCAAGTGGTGAAGTGTACTATGCGAAAACATTAGAAGAGCATAATGCATTAAAGCAAAAATACATTACGAAAAAACAGTGAAATGGGGAGGGATAGCGAAAAAAGTCGCACATCCCTCTTTTTTGTGGTAAAATATATCGGGTTAAAAACTGGCAGAAGAATCGTTTTTAATATCAAAACGGGACGTACAAGCTAAGGGTAAAACTGGCTTGTATTTTTATTGCATTCTATGTGGGAAAAGACGTCATAGAGGCACTTCTCCATGTAAATAAGGAGGACCATTTATGGAGGATGCAGTTAACGAGTACCTATTATCATTTATTGATCCGAAAGATAAATTAATTCTTGAAATGGAAGAATATGCAACAGAAAATCATGTGCCGATTATGGATCGACTTGGAATGGAATTTATGCTGCAATTTTTACGTTTAATTGGACCGAAAAGCATTTTAGAACTTGGAACAGCAATCGGTTATTCTAGTATTCGTATGATGCAAGCTATTTCAAATTCACGTATTGTGACAGTTGAGCGCAATCGTGAGCGATATGAAAAAGCACTTGAATATATAGAACGTTCCCCAGTAACAGATCGTATTTCAGTTATTTACGGTGATGCGTTAGAGACAGGTGAACAAGTAAAAGAACACGGGACATTTGACGTTATTTTTATTGATGCAGCAAAAGGACAGTATCGTCGCTTTTTTGACTTATATGAACCGTTATTAAATCCTGGTGGCGTAATTATTTCAGATAATGTTATGTACCATGGTCTTGTAACGACAAAAGAGAAAATTGAAAACAGACGTACACGTGGTTTAATCCGTCGTATTAAGACGTACAATGAGTGGCTTATGAACCATGAAGGATACGATACAACGATTTTCCCAATTGGTGATGGAGTAGCTGTTAGTAAAAAGAGAGGGTGACCAAGGTATGAAGAAACCTGAATTGTTAGTAACGCCAAGAGCGGTGGCGGATATCGAACTTCTTGCGAAAGCAGGAGCAGATGCGGTAATGATCGGTGAGCAAAAGTTTGGTTTACGTTTAGCAGGGGAGTTTTCACGTGAAGATGTAAAACAAACTGTGAAGATTGCACATGAAAATGGTGTGAAAGTATACGTAGCCATGAACGCTATGTTCCACAACGATAAAGTAGAAGAATTAACAGATTACGTTTCATTTTTAAATGAAGTAAATGTAGATGCAATTGTTTTCGGAGATCCAGCAGTATTAATGGCTGTTCGCGAAGTAGCGCCAAATATGCAGTTGCACTGGAATACAGAAACGACAGCAACAAACTGGTTCACTTGTAATTACTGGGGACAAAGAGGAGCGAAGCGCGCTGTATTAGCTCGTGAGCTGAGCTTAGATGAAATTGTTGATTTAAAAGAAAATGCTGAAGTGGAACTAGAAGTACAAATTCACGGTATGACTTGTATGTTCCAATCGAAGCGTTCATTAGTAGGAAATTACTTTGAGTATCAAGGACGTAATCTTGACATTGAAAAGAAAAAATATGAAGAGAATATGTTCTTATATGACCCAGAGCGTAACAATAAATATCCAATTTATGAAGATGAAAATGGTACTCATATTATGAGTCCGAACGATATTTGTTTCATCGATGAATTAGAGGAACTAATCGAAGCTGAAGTTGACAGCTTAAAAATCGATGGTGTACTAAAAAGCTCTGAATACATTATTGAAGTAACGAAGAAATATCGTCAAGCGATTGATTTATGTGTGGAAGATCGTGATGCATATTATGACTTGAAAGATGCTCTATATAAAGAAATAGAAGAAATGCAACCAGTAAATCGTCCGTTAGACACAGGATTCTTCTTTAAAGAAACGGTTTACTAAACGAGGAGGGTGTAGGAAATGACTGTACAAGAAATTTCACGAGTGATCGATGGCAAACGTGTTATTGTGAAGAAACCTGAACTGTTAATCCCTGCGGGTAACTTAGAAAAATTAAAAGTAGCTATCCATTACGGGGCAGATGCTGTATATTTAGGTGGACAAGAATTTGGTCTTCGTTCGAATGCAGGTAATTTTACGCTAGAAGAAATGGCAGAAGGCGTTGAGTTTGCAAAGAAGTATGGAGCAAAAATATACGTAACAACAAATATCTTTGCACATAATGAAAATATGGACGGGCTAGAGGAATATTTAAAAGGGATTGAAAAAGCTGGCGTAACGGGGATTATCGTTGCTGATCCGCTTATCATTGAGACTTGTAAACGTGTAGCGCCTTCTGTTGAGGTGCATTTAAGCACACAGCAATCACTATCCAACTGGAAAGCAGCACAGTATTGGAAAGAAGAGGGTTTACATCGTCTTGTATTAGCTCGTGAAGCAAGCTATGAAGAAATGAAAGAAATCAAAGAAAAAGTGGATATTGAAATTGAAGCATTCGTCCATGGTGCAATGTGTATCGCATATTCAGGAAGATGTACATTAAGTAACCATATGACAGCGCGTGACTCTAATCGTGGCGGTTGTTGCCAATCTTGCCGCTGGGATTATGATTTAGTTCAAACAGTATCACAACATAAAGATGCAAAAGAGCTTCCTCTATTCCAAGAAGAAGATGCTCACTTTGCGATGAGTCCAAAAGATCTAAATTTAATTTTATCAATTCCGAAAATGATTGAAATTGGAATCGATAGCTTAAAGGTAGAAGGACGTATGAAATCAATCCATTACGTAGCGACTGTAGCAACCGTATATCGTAAAGTAATTGATGCTTATTGTGCGGATCCAGATAACTTTGAGTTTAAACAAGAATGGTTAGATGAGCTTGATAAATGTGCAAATCGTGATACAGCTCCTGCATTCTTTGAAGGGGTTCCAGGACATCAAGAGCAAATGTTTGGAAATCATAGTAAGAAAACAACGTATGATTTTGCTGGTTTAGTGTTAGATTATAATGAAGAAACGGACATCGTAACGATTGAGCAACGTAATCATTTCAAACCAGGACATGAAGTGGAGTTCTTTGGACCAGAAATAGAAAACTTTACGCAAACGGTGGAGAAAATTTGGGATGAGGATGGAAACGAATTAGATGCAGCGAGACATCCGTTGCAAATCGTGAAATTCAAAGTGGATCAACGAGTGTATGTGAATAATATGATGCGCAAAAGCATACTTCAATAAGAAAGAGTGATAGTCGAATGGGGACGAATAAGCCTGTTGTAATTGGAATTGCTGGTGGTTCGGGATCAGGTAAAACGAGTGTAACGAAAGCGATTTTTGACCATTTTAAAGGTCATTCTATTTTAATCTTAGAGCAAGATTATTATTACAAAGATCAAAGCCATTTACCAATGGAAGAGCGTTTAAAAACAAATTATGATCATCCGCTTGCGTTTGATAATGATCTGTTAATTGAACATTTGCAGCAGTTGCTTGCATATGAGCAAATTGATAAGCCTGTATATGACTATACATTGCATACACGTTCAGAAGAAATTATTCCAGTTGAGCCGAAAGATGTAATTATTTTAGAAGGAATTCTTATTTTAGAAGACCCACGTCTTTGCGAGTTAATGGACATTAAATTATTCGTTGATACGGATGCTGACCTTCGTATTCTGCGCCGCATGCAGCGTGATATTAAAGAGCGCGGTCGTACGATGGATTCAGTTATTGATCAGTACGTAACTGTTGTACGTCCAATGCACAATCAATTTATTGAGCCTTCTAAGAAATTTGCGGATATTATTATCCCTGAAGGTGGACAAAACCATGTTGCAATTGATATTATGGTGACAAAAATTGCAACAATTCTTGAACAAAAAGTAAATTTGTAATAGCATAGTAAAAGATATACGGTAGGAAGGGATTTTTTCCCTTCCCATCGAATACAATGAAACATGCAACCTCATCTATATATAGGTGAGGGCATATTTATATCAACTTTCCATACATATCTTCTTTATATAAAGAAGAATTGGAAATACGGGGTTGTATGTGACAACTCCGCTAGTGCAAGGGTACTAGAAACCTCCGCTAACAATGGAAGCGGAGGAGTTTTCATATGGAACTCCTCTTTTTTTCGGGGGATTGGTATATAAAAGGAGTGGAAAATATGTCAACAGAAAAAACATACCCTATGACGCAAGAGGGTAAGCAAAAACTAGAGAACGAACTTGAGCAATTAAAAACAGTAAGACGTAAAGAAGTAGTAGAACGTATTAAAATCGCACGTAGCTTCGGGGACCTTTCTGAGAACTCTGAGTACGATGCAGCAAAAGATGAGCAAGCGTTCGTAGAAGGACGTATTACACAATTAGAAAATATGATTCGTAACGCAGTTATCATTAAAGATAATGGCGAAGTATCTACTGTTGTTACATTAGGTAAAACAGTAACATTTAAAGAATTACCAAACGGAGATGAAGAAGCGTACACAATCGTAGGTAGCGCGGAAGCTGACCCATTTGAAGGAAGAATTTCTAACGATTCTCCAATCGCAAAAAGCTTATTAGGTAAGCAAATTGGTGAGAAAGTAACAATCCAAACACCAGGCGGAGAAATGCAAGTAGAGATTGTCTCTGTAAAATAAAAAAAAGATTCTCCTATCGGGAGAATCTTTTTTTTTGTAGAATGAAAAAAATTGTGTAAACCTTAGAGTAATTCGACAAAAAATGTCAAAAAAACACTTTAAGCTTTGATATCATAATTGGAGAATATAGGTTTTAAAAGGGAAAAGGGGCTAATTATGAAACATAAAATCTTTACAGGATTGGTGTGTAGTATATCCATATTAGGACTTGCTGCATGCGGAACGAATGAAGAAACTACATCATCAAAGGGAGAAAAAGTAAAGCAAGAAGAAAAAAAGGATATTAAAGCAACTGAGAGTTCAAAAGCCTTAGAAAATCCACAAGATAAAAAGGAATTTAATGATTTTGATGTAGCGTATCAATTAGCTATTGTCATGAAAATATTTCAAGATGTAACGATTAAGTATGATTACGCAATTGGAAATCCAGATTATTTATTGCGAGATTCGATGGATCAAAAAACAATAGATGATATGAAGAATATGTTACAAGAACAGGCGAAGAATAATGATAAAATTTTAAAAGATGAAGTGAATCAAGCGTATACATATTTAAAACAATCGAAAGTAAGTAATAAAGATGATATTCAAAAAATAATAGATGCACAAAATAATTATTTACATATTGTAGATAAGATGATTACTTGTATTGATTCTGTAACAGTTGAGAATGCAAAAGAAAAAAGAAATGAAATGGATAATCTTAGTAAGGATTATTTAAAAATAGCGGCTAATGTAACAACCACTGTAATTGAAGTTGCTAAAAACACTGGAGTGAATGAAACTGAATTTAGATCGCTTCTTATGAAATTTTTAGAGAAGCCAAAGAAACAATAATAACCTTATATAATATCTGTTTTTGTTTTGGGGATTGTATAAATAAAATAGTACCTCGTCTAAACTATAATAGACGAGGTGTTTTTTTATGAAAATAAAACGGAGAATTGCAATTGTTTTAATTTGTTTTATGGGCATTATGTTTTTATTGCTTTGTCGTTTAATTCAAATCCAAATTATAGATACAGAATCATTTACTAATCGCAAAATAAATTTAATTGAAAAAAGTGTTACGCAACGTACGCAATCCATTGCAGTAGACGATGGACGTGGGCAGTTTATAGATCGTAATGGTAAAGAAATAGGGGAGGAAAAGTATCCTGTTTTAATTGTTTTTCCATTTTTACAAATAAAAAATGACATGTTAGAGAAAATCGCGCATATCATTGGTGTGTCGAGACAAGAGATCAGAAGACAAATGAAAAATAAAAAAAATGCATTTATACTGCAAGGGGAAACTGCTCCATTTCGAGTGACACGAGAGCAGATGGAGAAGGTGAATCAATTACATGTATTAGGTATTGTAGCAGCTGAAGTGCGATTAAAACAAACTGGGGAGATAAATCATTTAATTGGTGATGTAGGGGAGAACGAAAGAGAATTTCAAAAGCGATATGGAGAAGTGAAAAAAATTTCAAAACAAACGCCGATAGGTATTTCAGGATTACAGCAATCATTTGATGAATTTTTATTGACTGATGGAGAGGCAAAAGTATTGTATCAAGTAGATCGGCAAGGAGAACCAATTTTCGGAAAGCAAGCGAAATATACTTCACCAGGAAATCCATTTTACCCAGTTAGGATTCAAACTACTTTACATAAAGGGTTGCAGCAAAAAGCAGAAGAAGTGATTGAAGCAAATGAAATAAAGAAGGGGGGATTAGTATTACTTGATGTAAAGACAAATGAAATATTAGCGATGGTCAGTAAGCCGTCTTTACAAGTAAGAGATAAGAATTTATATAAGACTACACTTGAAAATCAAATGTTAACGCCGCATTTTCCAGGCTCTGTTTTTAAAACAGTAGTTGCAGCTGCAGTCATTGATCAAAAAGTAAATTTGTTTAATCGGACATTTAATTGTAATAAAGATTTATATGGTGAAAACGACCCACAAGTTATGATGGGTACACTTAACTTCAAAGAGAGCTTTGCTAGGAGCTGTAACAGGACATTTTCCGAGTTAGGTAACGAGCTATTACAAAAGGATAGGACGGTGCTAGAAACATACGTAGCAGCTTTAGGAGCAAATGAAAAGGTCGGATGGAAAGGTTCTGTATTTCATACACCTCATTTCGAGCAAATGCCAGAAGAAAAAGGCTCTACTATTTGGGGGAATGAAGAAAACAAAAATAGTAAAAAAGCGGTAGAGCAAACAGCGATTGGACAGAAAGATGTACGTATATCACCTCTAGCAATTGCTAATATGATGGCGACGATTGCGAGGAATGGAAAAAAGATGGAAGTGAAAGCTGTTGAAAAAATAGTATATAAAAATGGAGCGGATTTTTTTACATTTGAGAACCATACGTTACATGGAAAACAGCTTTCGTATGAAACAGTGAAAACATTACAAGAGTTATTAAGAGGCGTTGTAACAAGGGAGAAAGGAACAGGAACGGCATTCCGCTCGTTGCCGCTCAGTGTCGCTGGAAAATCCGGGACAGCGCAAACAGGGAAAGGGACGAGGGTGAATCGCTGGTTTGCAGGTTATTTTCCGTATGAGAATCCAAGATATGCTTTAGTTGTTGTTGATCTAGAGACTGATAACAAAGTGAATAAAGTCACACCTATTTTTAAAGATATGGTAGGAGCAATCTATCAATTGGAGAATGAAAAGTAATCTTGCAATTTATAGTGAATTGTTTTCATTTCATGAAAATATCATTGTAAATGTTCAACCTTTCTAGATTTAATGTTACAATAGCAATTAGGAAAAACTGCATGGAGGTTTGGAGAATGGCAGGAGGATCAAGATTCCAACAGAAACAACAAAAACGTCGTCAAAACGGTGTTTTAAATATTGCAATCGCTATTGTATTACTATTAGTAGCTATTGTAGCATATCAATTGTTCGTTCCTAGTACGAAAGAGCAAGCATCTTCTACTGATAAGAAAGTCTCTCAACAAACAACAAAGAATGAGAAAGCTGGAAAATCAGAAGATAAAGAATCTGCTAAGAAAAAAGAAAAAGAGCAAGCAGAAGCTAAGCAAAAAGCTGAAGAAGAGAAGTTAAAGGCTGAGGAAGAAAAGAAAAAAGCTGAAGAAGAAGCGAAAGCTAACGAGAAAGTATCAGCTGAAAAAACTGTATCCAAGGCAAAAGAGGCTTATACAAAACCTTCTTGGAAAGCTGTAGGAACAGAACAAGGTTCATCACCAGCGATGACGTTTAAACAGGGGTCATCAGATTGGAATGAGATGCAAAGTGCAATTGCTGCAGGTATTGAAGTACCGAAGGAGCAATTAGTATTCCATTTTGTTGGAAGAGACAAAACTGGAAAGAGTAAAGCTTATGGTGACGTTCAAGATAAGCAAAGTGGAAAAAGATATTACGTAAATATTGATTGGGTAGATAATGAGGGCTGGAAACCAGTACTTGTTCAAACTCTAAACTAAAAAAGAGAAGCTCCTTAGGAGCTTCTCTTTTTTAGTTAACGCAATTTCTTTAATTTAAAATGAACAACCGCGCTATAATACGGTCTTTTGCTTTCAGGATCCATAACCATTTGATGTGAGATGTGATGAACTTCAAGCATAAGTGCTTTATTATTATCGATTTGTTCACTAATTTTTCGTTCTAAAGAAGCTAAGTCTCCCGCTTCAAAAAATTCTACTTTATCTTCTAACATTTCAAAGGTAAATGACATGAAGACGGCCCCTCTCCTATGTAATCAACTATAGTGTAACAAAGAAAAGAAGGAAATACCATGTACATTTCAATTGACATTTTTAGAAAGAGGGAATATCATACTGATAAAACCGATAAGAAAAAGGGGAATTTTTATGGGCACAGAATTTAATGGTTTATTTGATGAGTGGGCTCATACGTACGACTCATTCGTACAAGGCGAAGATATACAATATAAAGAAGTTTTCGCCCATTATGAGGATATTCTAGAGGATGTAGTTAACAAGTCATTTGGTAATGTATTAGAATTTGGTGTCGGTACAGGTAATTTAACAAATAAATTATTACTTGCTGGCCGCACAGTTTACGGTATAGAACCGTCGCGTGAAATGCGTATGATTGCAAAAGAGAAATTGCCAAAAGAATTTTCGATTACAGAAGGTGATTTTCTTTCGTTTGAAGTCCCAAATTCAATTGATACCATTGTAAGCACCTATGCATTTCATCATTTAACAGATGATGAAAAAAATGTAGCGGTTGCGAAGTATAGTCAATTGCTAAACAAAGGTGGTAAAATAGTGTTTGCTGATACGATATTTGCAGATCAAGATGTATATGATAAAACTGTTGAAACAGCAAAACAAAGAGGTTTTCACCAGTTAGCAAACGATTTGCAAACGGAATACTATACACGTATTCCAGTTATGCAGACTATTTTTGAAAACAATGGCTTCCATGTAACGTTTACGAGATTAAATCATTTCGTTTGGGTAATGGAGGCAACTAAGCAATAGAAAGAGGGATTAGATTGAGAATTGCTGTAATTGGAGCAATGGAAGAAGAAGTACGTATTTTACGTGACAAATTAGAACAAGCAGAGACAGAAACGGTTGCAGGTTGTGAATTTACGAAAGGACTATTAGCAGGACATGAAGTAATCTTGTTAAAGTCTGGTATTGGTAAAGTAAATGCAGCGATGTCAACGACAATTTTATTAGAAAAATATAAGCCTGAAAAAGTAATTAATACTGGTTCAGCTGGTGGATTCCATCATTCTCTAAACGTTGGTGATGTAGTTATTTCCACTGAAGTTCGTCACCATGACGTAGATGTAACAGCATTTAACTATGAATATGGTCAAGTACCAGGAATGCCGCCTGGATTTAAAGCTGATGAGGCGTTAGTTGCATTAGCTGAGAAATGTATGCAAACTGAAGAAAATATTCAAGTTGTAAAAGGCATGATTGCAACAGGCGATTCATTTATGAGTGATCCGAACCGCGTTGCAGCCATCCGTGATAAATTTGAAAATCTTTATGCGGTAGAAATGGAAGCAGCAGCTGTCGCACAAGTATGCCACCAATATGAAGTTCCGTTTGTTATCATTCGCGCACTTTCTGATATTGCTGGTAAAGAATCAAATGTTTCATTTGATCAGTTTTTAGATCAAGCAGCTCTTCATTCTACAAACTTTATCGTAAAAGTGTTAGAAGAGTTAAAGTAATGTAACAAAAAGGCAACTGTCTCATATAAAGAAAATACATACAGTTGCCTTTTCTTTATTGGCAAACAAGGGGGAGAACACGATGAATGTATATCGTGGAGTTCATGAGTTAATTGGTCATACACCAATTGTAGAAATTACTCGTTTTTCACTTCCGAAAGGGGTCCGCTTATTTGCAAAGCTTGAATTTTATAACCCAGGCGGAAGCGTTAAGGATCGTTTAGGAAGAGAATTAATCGAAGATGCGCTAGAAAAAGGGCTTGTTACCCAAGGTGGAACAATTATTGAACCGACTGCTGGGAATACTGGTATTGGACTGGCACTTGCAGCATTAGAACATGATTTACGTGTTATCGTTTGTGTACCAGAGAAATTTAGTATTGAAAAACAAGAATTAATGAAAGCACTAGGTGCAACGATCGTGCATACACCGACTGAGCAAGGAATGACCGGTGCAATTGCAAAAGCAAAAGAATTAGTAAATGAAATACCGAATTCATACTCTCCAAGTCAGTTTGCGAATGAAGCAAACCCGCGTGCTTATTTCAAAACACTAGGTCCTGAACTTTGGGATGCACTGAATGGAGAGATTAACATATTTGTTGCTGGAGCAGGAACTGGCGGTACGTTTATGGGGACTGCATCTTATTTGAAAGAAAAAAATATAGATATTAAAACAGTTATCGTAGAGCCAGAAGGATCTATTTTAAATGGTGGTAAGGCTGGTTCACATGAGACCGAAGGAATTGGACTGGAATTTATCCCGCCATTTTTGAAGACATCTTATTTTGATGAAATTCATACGATTTCTGATCGAAATGCATTTTTACGAGTGAAAGAATTAGCGCAAAAAGAAGGACTTCTCGTTGGGAGCTCTTCAGGAGCAGCATTTCATGCGAGCTTACTTGAGGCAGAGAAGGCAGCACCAGGTACAAATATTGTAACCATTTTTCCTGATAGTAGTGAGCGCTATTTAAGTAAAGACATATACAAAGGATGGGAATAAAAAATGAGAGCAAAGACAAAGTTAATTCATGGTATTCGCATAGGAGAACCTTCAACTGGATCTGTAAACGTACCGATCTATCAAACAAGTACGTACAAACAAGAAGCGGTTGGTAAGCATCAAGGATATGAATATTCACGTACAGGTAACCCAACACGTGCAGCTTTAGAAGAAATGATTGCCGTATTAGAAAATGGTCATGCTGGATTTGCATTCGGTTCTGGAATGGCTGCTATTACAGCGACAATTATGTTGTTCTCAAAAGGTGACCACGTTATTTTAACAGATGATGTTTATGGTGGAACGTATCGTGTTATTACGAAAGTATTAAACCGCTTCGGTATTGAACATACATTTGTAGACACAACAAACTTAGAGGAAGTTGTAGAAGCAATTCGTCCAAATACGAAAGCGATCTATGTGGAAACACCAACGAACCCATTACTAAAAATTACTGATATTAAGAAAATATCTACTCTTGCTAAAGAGAAAGATTTATTAACAATTATTGATAATACATTCATGACGCCATATTGGCAGTCGCCGATTTCTTTAGGAGCAGACATTGTACTTCATAGTGCAACGAAATATTTAGGAGGTCATAGTGACGTAGTTGCAGGTCTAGTAGTGGTAAATAGCCCACAACTAGCAGAAGACCTTCACTTTGTACAAAACTCAACAGGAGGTATTCTTGGACCACAAGATAGCTTCTTACTACTTCGCGGTTTAAAAACATTAGGAATTCGTATGGAAGAACATGAAACGAATTCACGCGCTATTGCTGAATTTTTAAATAATCATCCAAAAGTAAATAAAGTATATTACCCAGGTCTTGAATCACATCAAAACCACGAATTAGCAACAGAACAAGCAAATGGATTTGGTGCTATTATTTCGTTTGATGTAGATAGTGAGGAAACATTAAATAAAGTACTTGAGAAACTGCAATACTTTACACTTGCTGAAAGCTTAGGAGCAGTAGAAAGTTTAATTTCTATCCCATCTCAAATGACACATGCATCAATCCCAGCAGATCGCCGTAAAGAATTAGGAATTACAGATACATTAATTCGTATTTCTGTCGGTATTGAAGATGGTGAAGATTTAATTGAAGATTTAGCACAAGCGCTAGCGTAATAAAAAATGCACTGCTAATGTGGAGCAGTGCATTTTTTATTATGTTAATTTGTGAAATATTTCACAAATTATACATACACAAATGAAATGATTTCATGTATATTGAATTCATGAAATGTTATTCACGAGTAAAATTGTGAAGTGTTTCACAAACAATGGGATTCATGTAGGACGGTAACTCTATTTTTTTTCGCTAATCGGGACTTATTATGACCTATAGGGACTTATAAAGACCGTGATAACAGAATAGGAGGAAATTTACATGGTAGTCAAAGAGAAAGTTGTAAATGAAATGCAAGAGGTAAAAGAGATGATTGATACGTTAGTAAATAACGGTCAACAAGCTTTACAAGCATTAGAAAGTTTTACACAAGAGCAGATTGACAACATTGTTCATGAAATGGCATTAGCAGGTGTTGATCAACATATGCCACTTGCAAAATTGGCTGTTGAAGAAACAGGCCGTGGTGTCTATGAAGACAAATGCATTAAAAATATTTTTGCCACTGAATATATTTGGCATAGTATAAAGCAAGATAAAACGGTAGGAATTATTCACGAAGATCCTCATGAAGAAATAATAGAAATTGCAGAACCTGTCGGTGTAGTAGCTGGGGTAACACCAGTAACGAATCCAACGTCGACAACAATGTTTAAAGCGTTGATTGCGATAAAAACGAGAAATCCAATTATTTTCGCATTTCATCCTTCTGCACAAAATTGTTCGGTGGCAGCAGCGAAAACCGTATATGATGCAGCAATGAAAACTGGTGCACCAAAACATTGTATTCAATGGATTGAAAGACCGTCTGTCGAAGCGACGAAACAATTAATGAACCATGATGGTGTGGCACTCGTTCTAGCAACTGGAGGCGCTGGTATGGTGAAATCAGCTTACTCTACTGGAAAACCAGCGCTAGGTGTAGGTCCTGGTAATGTACCGTGTTATATAGAAAAATCAGCACATGTAAAACGAGCTGTTAATGATTTAATTTTATCGAAAACATTTGATAACGGTATGATTTGTGCATCGGAACAAGCAATCATTGTCGATAAAGAAATCTATGATGATGTTAAAACAGAAATGATCGAAAACAATTGTTACTTTGTAACAGAAGAAGAAAGAAAAAAATTAGAAAAGCTCGTTATAAATGAAAATACATGTGCAGTAAATAGTGATATTGTAGGAAAATCAGCACAGTATATTGCCGAATTAGTTGGGATTACTGTTCCTGAACATACAAAAATGCTTGTAGCTGAAATTCAAGGTATCGGAGCAGCATACCCGTTATCTCGTGAGAAACTGAGCCCAGTATTAGCCTGTGTGAAGGCGAATTCATTAGAAAAAGGATTTACATATTGCGAAGAAATGTTGAACCTCGGTGGTTTAGGACATTCAGCAGTTATTCATTCTACAAATAAAGAAGTGCAAAAGCAATTTGGATTACGTATGAAAGCTTGCCGTCTCATTGTAAATGCACCTTCATCACAAGGTGGAATAGGGGATATATATAACGGATTTATTCCATCACTTACACTTGGTTGTGGTTCTTACGGAAAAAATTCAGTTTCCCAAAATGTAACAGCGACTCATTTATTAAATATAAAAAGGCTGGCAAATAGAAAAAAGAATATGCAGTGGTTCAAATTGCCACCAAAAATTTATTTTGAAAAACATGCTACAGCGTATTTAGCAAATATGCCTAACATTTCACGTGCATTTATTGTAACGGATCCTGGAATGGTTGAACATGGCTATGTGGATACAGTCACGCACTATTTAAACAAGCATGCAAATGATGTGAAAATTGAAGTTTTCTTTGAGATCGAACCAGATCCATCAGATGAAACTGTCTTTAAAGGTGCGGAAATGATGAGAAGCTTTAAGCCAGATGTAATTATCGCACTTGGTGGTGGTTCAGCTATGGATGCAGCAAAAGGAATGTGGTTATTCTATGAGCATCCAGAAACGACATTCTATGGCATTAAACAGAAGTTTTTAGATATAAGAAAACGTACATGTAAATATCCGGAATTAGGAAATAAGGCACAGTTTGTTGCGATTCCAACAACATCAGGAACAGGATCAGAAGTGACACCATTTGCGGTTATTACAGATAAGAAAAATAATATAAAGTATCCGCTCGCAGATTATGAATTAACACCAGATGTAGCAATTGTTGATCCACAATTTGTAATGACAGTACCACCACATGTAACAGCAGATACTGGTATGGATGTTTTAACACATGCAATTGAGGCGTATGTTTCTGTTATGGCAAATGACTATACAGATGGATTAGCATTAAAAGCTATTGATCTCGTATTCAAATATTTACCAAGAGCATATAAAGATGGAAATGATGAAGAAGCACGAGAAAAAATGCATAACGCTTCTGCAATTGCAGGGATGGCATTTGCAAATGCTTTCCTCGGTATTAATCACAGCTTAGCACATAAGATTGGACCAGAATTCCATATTCCGCACGGACGTGCAAATGCCATTCTAATGCCGCACGTAGTCCGCTATAATGCTATTAAGCCAAGAAAACACGCATTGTTCCCAAAATATGAGCACTTTGTAGCAGATGAACGCTATGCACATATTGCGAGAATGCTCGGGCTTCCAGCAAGCTCAGTAGCAGAAGGTGTGGAATCACTCGTCAAAGCAATTACTGAGCTTGGAAAAAGCTTAAATATTAATATGAGTATTGCAGGACAAGGGGTAGATAAAGAGCAATTTGAAGAGGTTGTTGGAGTATTAGCAGAAAGAGCTTTTGAAGATCAATGTACAACTGCTAATCCAAAGTTACCGCTTATTTCAGAGCTGAAAGAAATTTATATGGAAGCATATAAAGGTGAATAATGATTAAAAAAGAGCCGCAGTAAAGCGGCTCTTTTTTTGTTGGAAAACATCTCCCAGAATGGCTGTATTTACTGGTCTTTCAGTTTCATAGAATATGATAAAGTGAAATGGAGGAGTGAGAATATAATGAAAGAATTACAAGGGAAAATAGAAGATTATACTAGGTTCGGACAAATTCTTCTCGCTGTAAGTACATTGTTAATGGTTGGCTTGTTGATTCCGGATGGAGCAAAAGAGACAATCCAATTTTTTGTTATGATGGGGAGTATCGTTATATTTTTAAGTTTATCGTTCTTTTTCTTTCAGCGTGTGAAAGTGATGCGTGACCAGTTAGAGGAAAATGAATGTGAATAATATTGTTAACTAGAGCGCGGCGAAAAGAAAGAATCTTTTTGTCGCGCTTTTTGTTTTTTGTAGAAAAATGTATGCGTTTCATGTTGACAATGATAATCCTTATCAATTAAAGTAGAATAGTAGTTAATGATTATCATTATCAATTAGAGGTGAAGGAATGAAAAAATCTATTACGCTATTTACAGCGATTTTATCTATTTTTTTCTTGTTAATAGGTTGCAGTGCCAAAGGGGACGAAAAAGCGTCTGCAACCAAAACAGAAAAAGGAAAAGAAAAAATCGAAATTACCGACCTGTCAGGGAGAAAGGTAACATTCGATAAAGTACCAGAAAGTTTTGCAACATTAAGTATGGGAGACATGGATATTATTCATGCTTTAGGTGGAAAAGTAGTAGGTCGTCCGGATACGAAATTAACTCTTCCAGAGGAGTTAAAGAAAGCAAAAGTAATCGGGAATGCACATCAACCGAACTTTGAGCAAATTGCTAGTTTAAAGCCCGATGTACTTGTTGCTAACAATGGATTCCAAAAGAATGTGCCAACGGTTGAAGGACAGGGAACGAAAGTAATCATTTCTTCTGCGAATTCTGTACAAGATATTCAAAAGAATATTGAATTATATGGAACGGCAATGAAGAAAGAAGATAAAGCAAAAGAACTTAATCAAAAAATCAATAATCAAATGAAGAAATATGAGAAAAAGAGCGATGTGAAAGCATTGCTAGTGTATGGCGCACCAGGTACTTATTTAGCGGCATTACCAACATCTTTATCAGGTGATATTTTAGAAAAAACAGGCGGAAAAAATATTGCTTCTGATTTTCCAGAAATGAAAGAATATCCGCAATATGCACAGCTAAGTGTAGAACGTATTATTGAGGCGAATCCAGATGTGATTTATTTAATTACACACGGAGATCCAACAAGTGTGAAAAAAGCATTCGAAGGCGAAATGATGAAAAATGAAGCGTGGAAAAATTTAGATGCAGTAAAACAAAACCGCGTAGTTATTTTGCCACCTGATTTATTTGGATCTAATCCTGGGACAAAAGTTACAGAAGCAATGGACTTTATGTATAAAAGTATACAAGATGTAAGGAAATGATACGTATGGAAAGTAGTGAAGTAGTAAGAGAAAAGGAACATCCTTTTGCGAAAAAAAGATGGATAATAGCAGTTACTTTAGTTGTATTAACAATTCTAGGCCTCTTTTACGGTCTTTTCGCAGGAAGTTTATCCTTTTCTGTACGAGACATTCTAACAGGTATACAAGATGAGGGTTCGACAGTACATCGAATTGTATGGGATCTTCGCATACCGAGAGTGCTCGTTGGGTTTATAGTAGGAACATGTTTAGCTGCATCTGGTACACTGCTGCAAGGGGTTATGAGAAACCCTCTTGCAGATCCTGGTATTATCGGAGTTTCATCTGGGGCAGGCCTTGTAGCAATTGTCATCATGATTTTATTCCCACAGCATCTAGCTTTTTTACCACTAGGGGCGTTTTTAGGAGCTTTCATAACAGCGATGGTTATTTATGCTTTATCATGGCAAAAAGGGGCACCACCTTCAAGAATCGTCTTAGTAGGGGTGTCGATCAATGCATTAATTGGTGCAGCAACGTCAGCATTAATGTTATTACATAGTGACAAAGTACAATCCGTGTTACCGTGGCTAGCGGGTGGTATTGGTGGTGTAAGTTGGGCACATTTAAACATGATTATTTATTATGCAATATTCGCCATTATATTAGCTTTCTTTGGCATTAAGCATATTCGAGTGTTAATGCTTGGAGATGAAATGGCAAAGTTATTAGGACATAACGTGGAAAAAAGTCGGTTTTATTTAATCGTAGTAAGTACATTATTAGCTGGAATTGCAGTAAGTGTATCTGGTCTTATTGGATTTGTCGGTCTTGTCGTACCACATATGCTACGTTTATTAGTTGGAAATGATTATAGATATTTGCTACCTTTATCATGCCTTGGCGGCGGTGTATTACTTGTTTTTGCGGATGCAATAGCTCGAAGTTGGTTCGATCCAATCGAATTGCCTGTTGGTATTTTACTGTCCTTCTTAGGTGGTCCGTTCTTCTTATATTTAATTCATAGAGGAGGAAAACAACGTGATTTCCGTTAACAAAGTGTTTTATGCACACTCTGAAAGATTTCAAATGCAAAATATGAATGTACATATTAAGGCTGGAGAAATCGTTAGTTTAATTGGTCCGAATGGATCGGGAAAATCTACTTTGCTTCGTTTAATAGCAAGGCTACTGAAACAAAGCGAAGGGGACATCATTTTAGATGGGAAAAACATTCATATGATGAAGAGTGCTGATGTGGCGAAGCAATTAGCAATGTTACCACAAATGCATGATCATCAATTAGATTTAACAGTGAAAGAACTAATTGAGTTCGGAAGAGGTCCACATAAATCATGGAGTAGCCGCTTAAATAAAGAAGATGAAGAAATTGTTGATTGGGCATTGTCTGTTACAAATCTTGAAGGGTATGAATATCGTCTTTTACATTCTTTATCAGGAGGGGAACGGCAACGTGCTTGGATTGCCATGACGCTAGCGCAACGTACAAATGTCTTACTATTGGATGAACCAACAACCTTTTTAGATATCGTTCACCAGTTGGAAGTAATGGAACTTGTGAAACGATTAAATGAGGAGTATGGAATGACAATTATAATGGTTTTACATGACATTAACCAAGCTGCTCAATATAGCGATCGTTTACTCGTATTAAAGCGAGGAAAGATTCAGTATGATGGTATACCAGAAGAAGTGCTATGCCATGAAATGTTTCAACATGTATTTGGCATAGATGTAGATATCTTTCAAGGAAGTGACAAGCCGTTTTTTACACCGAAACGAATTTCTAAAAGGGGAGAAGAGCGATGCAAACAGAAGAGCGTATTACCACTGAATTAGTAAGAGAATTTGTTATGGCAGCTCACGGGGATTTAGAGAAAGTACAAGAGCTATTGGTTGAATCGCCAAGCTTACTTCACGCCTCTTATAATTGGGGTGGATCAGATTGGGAAAGTGCGTTAGGGGCATCGGCACATGTAGGTCGTAAAGATATTGCTCTTTATTTACTAGAAAAGGGTGCTCGGATGGATATTTTTGCAGCAGCTATGCTTGGTGAATTAGAAGTTGTACAAGCTATTTTAGTAGCTCAACCAGAAGCATTGCGTGCATCTGGTCCTCATGGCATTTCTCTTCTTCAGCATGCACGAATGGGTGGAGAGAAATCTAAGCGTGTATATGATTATTTAGCAATACTATCTTAATGAACGAAGGAAGTTCTTATGTGCGGTAAACTTTTCACTTGAAACAATTGGAAAGTTTACCGCCCGTTAGAACGGGATAAGTATCTAGTATATTTGAAAATCCTACACCCCCTCAACTGTAGTTTTCTTAATACTAGTTATGATATGGATGCAGTAGACGAAATTTGTCTACTGCTTTTTTTAGTCGTTAAGAATGAATATTCTGTATTTTATTGTGGGTTCATTTATCCCGCTATTTGCGGGCAGTAAGTCTCCCGCCTCAAAATTCAGCTAGAGCAAAGAAGTTAGATGGGAGATCCACTGCCCGTAAATGCTCGATTGGTGAGGGCTGATAATCAGTGGGGGTGAACAAAATTCCCCACTGATTAAAGTTTCACTTTATAATTAATAGTAACATTTCGTATGCATACAAAACATGATCGTGAAATTAAGAATAAATTAGTGGAAAGGAGTGCAGGCATGTTTCATACAGATCGTTTACAAATTCGCAAATATACAATGGATGATTTACAGTTCTATGCTTCACTATGGGGGAACGAGAAGGTAATGCGCTATATTGGAAATGGGACGTTAAAAACATATATACAGTGTAAAAAAAGTTTGGAGGAGTGGGTCATTCCTAGCTATAAAAACGGTCTCGGTTTATTTGTATTGATTGAAAAGGAAACGGGAACAAGAATTGGTCATGCAGGGCTGGTAAAGCAGCAGATTGATGGAAAAGAGGAAATTGAAATTGGTTATTGGTTACTTCCTCAGTATTGGGGAAAAGGGTATGCAAAAGAAGCGGCGGCAGCATTTCGAGACTACGGTTTCCAAGCATTACGAATGAATAAATTAATTTCTCTCATTAACCCGAATCATCCCGCCTCAATATTTGTTGCTAGAAAGACAGGGCTCAGCTATGAGAAAACAACTTTATTTCATGGGATGGATGTTCTTGTTTATTCCATTAAACGTGTTGGATGAAAAATTACTTTTTTAAAGGTAAATTGCATTTTTTGAAGAATGGTATATGAAAATAAAGGGGGGATTACATGTACATTTATCATAATGGACTTATTATTCGTGAGGGAACGAGTAGCGTACCAGCATATGCAATTAAAGCATTGTTTGAAGATGCCGGTTGGAGTAATGATAATATCCCTTCTTGGCAAATTGAAAAATTTACGATAGCATTCGAAAATTCAACATGGGCTTTCACAATTTGGGATGAGGAAGAGATGGTTGCGATGGTTAGAGTCATTTCTGATGGAATTATGATTGCGAACATAGTAAATTTAGTTGTGAAGTGTGAATATAGAGGGAAGGGATTAGGTAAGAAGCTTGTAGCTCTTTGCCTGCAAAAACTTCCCCACGGTGATTGGTTTGCGCATACATCAGCGAACAATTTTGATTTTTATAGAAGTTGTGGATTTGAAGTTAGAGAGCTATCGAGAAATGGAACATGTGCGTATTATGGATACCAAGTCGCGAAAAGAGATGGTCACCGATAAATGAATGGAAAGTAAAAAAGTATAGCGAGGTAATTTTGAGACTTTTGATAATAGAGAATGGATTGAGGCTCGTTTTATGATAAAATAAAAGAAAATTCTGTTTATTATTAGGGGGATAAAAATGAGTGTAAAAGCTGGGGATGTATTTAAATATGAAAGAAGATTTACTGAGGAAGAAGTTTTTGAATTTGCAAATATTACCGGTGATAAAGGTAGACACCATGTGGAATACGATGAAAATGGAAGATTAATGGTTCATGGTTTATTGACTGCTAGCATTGGGACGAAAGTGGGAGAAGAGTTACATTACATAGCAAGAGAATTAGTAAGTGAGTTTATTAGACCAGTTTTCACAGGAGATACGATCACTTGTGAACTAACTTTAACAAATGTTGAGCAAATGGAAGGCTATAAAAAAGTTTCAATCGAGTCAGTTTATCGCAATCAGCATGAAAAGACTGTACTAGTTGGGACAAGTTATGGAATTATAAGGGGATAAAAAAGAAGCCTGTTTAACAGGCTTCTTTTTTTATTATTTAATAAACACGTTTTCGATTTTCCGCATAACTCGAGATGAGTAATAATGCAGTTTCTTCTCCTATATTACGAACAATATGAGGAACGCATGCATTCCATGAGAAAGAATCACCTTCTTCTACAATTGCAATATCTTCACCGTGCTGAACTTCTAGTTTTCCGCGTAATACAAGGTGACATTCTTCCCCTTCATGGGCATTTGGTGAGTTTTCTTTCGGGAATCCAGTAGGGATTTCTACTAAAGATAGGCGAAGGCCCCCTTGCTCCGCAACATGTTCAATTCTTTGCTCATCTTTGCCGTATACACTGTATTTCCGTTCTTCTTTTTTGACAATTTTTAATCGATCTTTTTGCTCTAACAATAAATAGGGAAGGGGAACGTTTAAAAAATTGGAGATCGTTTCTAAAGTTGAGATAGATGGTGATGTTTTATTATTTTCAACCTGACTCATAAATCCTTTAGAAAGACCTGTTCCCTCGCAAATTTGTGCAATTGTTATGCCTCTACGTTGACGAATTTCACGTATTGCAGAACCAATATTCATAAAATCAAGCTCCTTTTTGTAAACAACTATTTGTATCATAGCAAAAAAAATATATTTTTTCCCAGTGAAAATGAATTGACGAATAAAAAAAATTAGTGTATGTTTTGTAATGTAAATAAAAGTTTTGTATAAGAAAACTATAAAGGAGAGAATGAAATGAATCAACATATTGGTAACTTAATTATTCGTATCGTGTTAGGGGTAACATTCTTCATGCACGGTTTAACAAAATTCCAATCAGGAATTGACAATATTGCAGGATGGTTTACAAGCATTGGTTTACCAGGAGGACTTGCATACGGTGTAGCAACGTTTGAATTAGTTGGAGGTCTATTATTAATTCTAGGTTTAGGTGTAAGATATATTGGATTATTATTTGCACTTGTTATGGTTGGAGCAATCGTAAAAGTGAAATGGTCAGCTGGTTTATTGGGAGATGGAAAAAATCCTGGTTTCGAATTAGAACTTGCATTATTAGCAATGGGTGCATACTTATTTGTTGCAAAAGCTGATGGTTTTGTAGATAATTTCTTAAAAGAAAAAATGTCAAAGAAGAATTAATTTAAATGGGGGGGCTAACAAGATGAGTTTTCAACTTCATCCCGATACAACACTTGATGTTGTTCATTTATACGTATCTAATGTAAAGAAATCACTAGAGTTTTATACGGAAGTACTAAGTATGAAGGTGCTAAAAGAAGAAGAAGCAGTCGTTACATTTGGGAATGAAAATGGTGAACCACTTCTTATCATTGAAGAAAAGAAAGAAGCTTTTCCGAAGCAAAGAGGAAGAACAGGGTTATATCATTACGCAATTTTATTACCAAGTAGGCAGGATTTAGCGAATGTTCTTCATCATCTTGTAGAGATGGTATATCCACTACATGGCGGAGCCGATCATTACTTTAGTGAAGCTCTTTATTTAGCTGATCCAGATGGAAACGGGATTGAAATTTATCATGATCGACAAAAAGAAGTTTGGCGTGATGAGAATGGAGAACTCCCATTTGTTAGTAACCCGTTAGCTGGTGAAGAATTATTACAACAAGGAAGTACATGGAATGGCTTTCCAGCTGGTACTGTGATGGGGCATATTCATTTCCATGTAGCTGATTTAGAGGAAGCGAAACGTTTCTATGTTGATGGTCTTGGTTTTGAAGTAACGATCCCAGCTCGTAATGGAGCGTTGTTCGTATCTGCAGGTGGTTATCATCACCATATCGGTTTAAATACATGGCAAGGTGAAGGGGTACCACCGCAAATGCCAGGTTCTGTTGGTTTAAAATATTTCACAGTTGTACTAGCGAATGAAAAACAAAAAGAGCAAGTATGTGAAAGCTTAAAAAATATTGGCAAGATTGCTACGTACAAAGATGGAATATTACAAGCCCAGGATCCATTTGGACATTGTATCCATTTCAAAATAAAAGGAGAAGCCTAAAAAGGCTTCTCTTTTTTATTTTCTTATAATTGCTTTTTCGTTTTGTAAAAATAGTTCATCAAATTGTTTTGCAAGCTCAAAATCTAGTTTCGTTAAACCTTTTGCATTCCAAGATGACAAAGTAATAATAACTGCTTTATACTGGATAAGGATAAATGGATGGTGATTATGTTCTTCTGATAGTTTGGCGGCTTCAGAGACAAATTCGACTCCTTTTAAGTAGTCGGAAAACATATATTTTCGTTCAATCCATTTCTCATCTTTTACCATCCATTTATCTACCTTCAATAATTCTTCGTGAACTTCTTCTTCAGTTAATCTTAGCATCATTTTTCACATCCTTTACTGGAAGTAAAGCAAGACCATTGTTAATAAGGCGTGTTACAGCTTCATCAGTTGTGAAAGTAGAAAGTTGTTGTAGTAAAGTTGCCGATGCTTCATGCCCTTTGTTATGCTCTAAAAGTAACTCTAATATTTCAAGGCGCAGCAACCATTCTTTCGCATAAAATTTATTTAATACTTCTTGAATTGCTACTAATTGATCGATATGCGCGTTGTGTAAAATCCCCTCACTTCGAATATCTCGCACTGTTTGATACATACGTTCAAGTTCATTCAGTACAAGTGGAGCAGGAAGTCCTTGAACTTCTTCATCCATTGGGAAAAATGCTGCGGCATCTGCGGCACCTGGGAATACTGAAGTGATTTGTGAGCCAACAGCCATATCAAATGCGCCCCATGAAGCATCAAATAAAACGCGGGCGTTATAAGTAACTGTGCAATCGATAAAGGAAATAAGAGCAATTTTCTTATCGTTTTTCACAATATCTGTTACTGTTCCTTTTACATGAATACCACTTGCGAAAGTAAACTCAGCGATAGTTCCAATTGTAATTCCTAATGATTGTAGTTGTTCGTCTGTACAATTTTCTAATGCAATATTTTCAGTGAGTAATCCAATCGGTGTTCCAAATCCGTCACTGTGTACAGAAGTAGAATGATTCGCTAACTGTTTATTATGAAGCGCTAATGCCGTTGGCGAATTTGTTCGCATGTAAATTAATTCACCTGCATCGTTTTCAATTGTCTCGCTAAATGTACCTGTAATTTGTAATCCACTATTTAGCTCAGCTGTTGCATAGTTCTCAGAGCGAATTGCTTTTTCTAAACCTTCTTTTCCACCTGTTTTAAAGGCCATTGTTTTAGAAAATGTTTCAAGCGCATCTGTTAATTCTTCAAAGGATTCACAAACAAATAGTTGTGGTTGCATTTTTGTTACGTCATAAGTTGTCCCTGTACATGCTTCGATAGAAAATGGAACCTTTTCTACAGCGTCTGTTAAGCAATGTTTGCTTTCGCCAACAGAAGAAAGGAGACCAGCACCATATATCTTTGGATCATCTATATTTCCGATCAATCCATATTCTACTGTCCACCAGAAAAGACGTGAAATTTGTTCAGCTTCCGATAAACCAGAAACTAAGTTTTGTTTTTCAATTACAGCATTTTCAGCAGCCTTAACTTCATCAGGAGTAGAAGTAGGGCTTTCTTTTACTATCGTTAATGTACGAACAGCTTCAAATGCATCATGTTCTTCTTTTGTAGAGAAAGCTTTTGCACCAATTTGCCCAAAACGTTTCACATATTTTGCATATGTAGGATCAAGTAAAATCGGTGCGTGTCCTGCGGCTTCGTGTACGATATCTGGAGCTGGTGTGTACTCGATATTTTCTACTTTCCGGATATCTGTTGCAATCGGTAGTAATCCGTGTCCTTGAAAATCGAAGAATGCTACGCCAGGAATAAGTCCGTCAATTGTTACAGCGCCCCAGCCGCTTGGTGCCAAACACTCATTCATTTCTTCTACTTTTGGAATTGCATCTATATTAATACCAGATGATTGTAGTCCGTTCACATAGGCTGGATGAGCAACGTCTTTTAAGAAGCTATGATTTTGTCTCATAATATAACGCCACACAGCGTGATTCACCGGTGTGTATTGATCATAATGTTGTGTGGATACAAATGGTTTTAAATGCGATGGAATTTCTGTTTTCTTTGTCATTTAGACATCCTCCTTTTTTTCAATAAAATTGAATATCGATTTCGAATAGCTTGTATCACCCCCTTTCATTATTTGTAAGCGCTTATAAAATTTTATCATAAGATTCGGAATTATTTAACATCTGTTTCTGTGAGAAATAGAAAAAGCCCCTATCGGAAAATCCGATAGGGGCGAAAGAATCGCGGTACCACCCTATTTGTAAGTGGAAATATACTTACATCTCAATTAATGATAACGGAAAAATTCCGTCTTTTCCTTCATGCATAAAAGCACTACGAAAAAGAAGCTCCAGAATTGTAATTCATACTTATATATGTGCTAATTTCCACCGACCATTAGCTCTCTGTAACAGGGATATAAGATACTACTGCGATTCTTTCAACGCGTATATATGAAATTGTGTAAGAGGATGGACGCAAAAAAGTCCCTATCGGAAAATCCGATAGGGACGATAAAAATCGCGGTACCACCCTATTTGTAAACAACTAATTGTTTACCACTCACTTTACGATAACGGAAAGATCCGTCTTTCTCTTCATGCATAAAAAGCATTACGGGAAAGAAGCTCCAGAATTGTAATTCACGCTTGTATATGTACTGATTCGCACCAACCATCAGTTCTCTGAGACAGTGATATAAGTCGCTACTAGTATTCCTTCAAAGCCGATATATAATTCGTTCAACTAAACTATGTTTTGTATTATAAAACTATATTAAAAAAATTGTCAACAAAAATTTTTTATCCCGTGTTAATTAGCAGTAAAATTCCTACCTCAAAATTCGGTTGGAGTAAAGAAGTGAGAGGGAAGATTAACTGCCCGTAACTCCCGATTGGTGAAGGCTAATAATCAGTGGGGATGAACGAAATCTCCACTGATTAAAGTTTCACTTTATTTCACTTCTAAACTAACAGTTAAATTAGAGGTATTGCCAGCTGCATCAGTTGCTACAATGTGAATAGTATTTTTCCCTTCTTGTAATTGAGTGCGATCGAAATAAATGTCATAGCTTTTCTCCCAAGGGTTCAGGAATGCCTGGTCCCATACACCATTTCCGTTAATTTCATATTGCATTCTCACTGGAATACCAGGTGCTATCCAACCAGATTCTGACATCCAATCTAGTAGAATATCATCAACTTTTCCTCTAATTACGAGATTTTCTTGGTCAACTTCGTATGTTAACTTAGGTGCAGTTCGATCAAGAAATACAGCAGCTGTTTGTTTTGTTTCTCCGCCAGAATTAGAAGCAACTGCTTCGATTTGATATAGCCCGTCAGCTAAAGGAGTGCCATCGGTTTTTGTACCATTCCATTTGAAAGGTTTGTATCCAGGAGTTGCATTTTTAGCTTGATGGATAATCCCTTGATACGTTACACGTTCTTTCGTAACTAAATTTGCATGCAATGTTACATCATCCACAGGCGCAACTAAATAGTAGTTGATGAGATTATCATCTAGTACGTGGTCGCCATTTGGGCTAAAAGTAGAATTAATAATTTCAAGTCCATCGATACGTTTATAATCTTTAGGCTCGATACTAAATGTGAATGGAATTCGAATTTCTTCTTTTGCCCCTTGTTCTTTTACATATACATTTCCAGTATACACACCTTGTGGTAGTGAGCTATCTACAGTGATAGTAAATGGTTTTTCGGTACTACTATTCGGTTGAATGCTAATCGATGAAGGGACAGAAGCTTTTACTTTTGTGTTTGTGTTTGCATCTAGTAACTCCACACGAGTTGAAAAACTTTTCTTTTTACTAGAAAGGTTTTGTAATGTAACATTTTGCGTCAGTTTTACTTTTCCGCTATTTGGCTTAATAAGACCAAAGCTGACATTGTTAGGTTTTACTAATACATTTGTTTGAGCTGCTTTCGGAATGCTAATTAAACCTGATCCTTGTGCCATAACAGGGTATGTATTTTCATTGACATCATGTAATGTTTTTGCATTGTTAGCAAGAGCCGCTTTCAATTGTTCTGTCGTCCAATCAGGATGCATTTGACGCAAGAGGGCAACCGCTCCAGCTACTTGCGGAGCAGCCATACTTGTTCCGTTATGCGATTCATAGCCGCCTCGCGGTACTGTACTAGTAATTTGTACTCCAGGTGCAACAACATCAGGCTTTATTAGCCAACTTCCTTGTGATGGTCCTCTTGAACTAAAGTTACCGATAAGTTCTGTTTGCTTTGGTTGTCCAATTTTTATATTTTTCTTTCGTTTTGTAATTAAAGTTTTTAATTCTTCCCCATTTGTATTTGATAATTGCATTACTGGGACAGCTAGATGTTCACGTGAAAAATATTCCGGCATCATATTAATTTCTTTTTCGCTAGAGATTAATAACACACCAAGTGCACCAGCTTGTTTCGCTTGTTCTGCCTTTACTAATGTACTAGAAGTACCTTGTAAAATAAGTGCGAATTTCCCTTTCACATCTTGTTTTGCATAATCACTTGGATTGCCATAACCAACGTATACAAGAGGGGGATCATTTCCTATTGGAAAATCGGATTTTGATAACGGTAACCCTTGATATGTTTTGCTGGAACCAGCTACTTGGAATGTTGGAAACGGGATAGAAACCGTAGATGCTCCAACAGAAATGACACTACTTGCGTTACCGGGAGCATCAACAGACCAAGGTTTTGGTCCGTCATTTCCATTTGAAACGACAGTAGTAACACCAAGTTTCGCTGCTCGTTCTAACGTTAATGTTACAGGCTGATCAGGTACATTTAAATCCTGCCCAAGGGAGAGGTTTAACACATCCGCACCATCTTGAATCGCTCGCTCAATCCCTTGGATAATATCATCTGTTGTACCAGTTCCACCGTCATTCATTACACGATAGGCTAGAATAGAAGCGTTTGGAGCAACGCCTTTAATTTTTCCATTACCCGCAATAATTCCAGCTACATGAGTACCATGTACGTTACCATCCATTGGATCGCTATCTTCATCAACCGTGTCATATCCACCGATATAATTTGCCTTTAAGTCAGGGTGTGTATAGTCTACGCCAGAGTCGATAATGGCTACTTTCATGCCTTTTCCATCAAGCGGTTTGCCAGATGGATCTTTTAAATTCCACGCGTCAGGTGCACCAATTGTCGGTCCACCGATATTTGGTGCTTCTTCGTTAGTAGTACTTTTTGATGTTTCATGCAATTTATATGTTAAGTTCGGATAGACTGCTTTTACTTCAGGTAAAGAGGCAAGAGAGGTAATTTGATCTCCAGGAACTGAAATAGAGAATCCGGAAAATAACGTATTATACACTTCTTTAATTTTTGCACCAGGTGCTTTTTCTTTTATTTTCTTAGTCGTATCTTCTTGTGCTTTTTTTAGCTCAGCATGATAAGACTGCGCATTACTATTTTGTAAATCTGGAGCATGCTGAATATTACTTTGAGCAGCGAGAGGTGCATGTTGCAATTCTACAATTACTGATATTTCTTTTGTTGTTTTCGTTTCAACATTTTGAGCAATTTTATGTTCTCCCCACTGTTCAATCGTTGTTTTTAATTGTGGACTAAATTGCTTCTCCTTTTGTAGTGATTCAGCATGAGCGCTTAAAGCTCCAAAACTAGAAAAGACAAGCGCCATGCTTAATAGTGTAGATGTAGTTTTTTTCATTGATACTCCCCCTAATAAAAAAGTTCCAATATTCAGAAATGTAATCTTACATTTTAGTTAGAACTTATAAATATAAATGTTGGCTAAACTATACTTTCGACATAATTCATACCAATCCTCTATGAATTGAAAATTTCTTGGGGAATTTTTTCTGATTATGTCGAATCGATATTTTTCACATATTGTAGGAAGAAAGTGAGGAATGCTATGAGGGAAATGGAGTGATGGTATGAAAAGGCTAATAGTAAGTGGTAGTGTAGTGTTGTTTATGTTTGTATGTTCTATCACTATTACTAGCGCAGAAAATAATAGTGTGAAAGTTGCTTTTATTCGTCATCATAACCTTTGGATTAAAGTTGATGGGAAAGAAAAACAACTTACAAAAGGAGAGAACATAACAGGGCCAAAGTGGTCACATGATGGAGAATGGCTGGCATATGTAAAAGGGAAGAAACAAAATATTCTTGAGTTATATCGGCTGAAAGATGGAAAGAAAGTTACACCGTTTCACTCAGAAGCATCGAATTATCAATGGTCACCAACAGAAAATATAATTGCATTTATATTTACAGGTACATTGAATACATTTGATGTAGAAAAAAAGAATGCAGATTTTGAAAATGTATCGGCTGGTGTGGGTGATTATGCATGGTATCCTGATGGAAAGAACTTTCTTGTATCCTCTGAAGCGCACTTACTTCCAACAGGATGGACAGGGGCTCAGCTATATGAAGTGCAAAAAGATGCACATATGAATCCTCACAAAATGAAGCATTTGTATGCATTGCCAAATGAACATGATGATTTTCTAGCGCTAGTAGCAAGTGGCTTTAAGTGGTCACCAGATCAAAAGTGGATTTCATTTTTAGCGGTACCGACAGCTTCATGGTCAGCTGATAGTAATACGCTTTGCTTAGTTCGAGCAGATGGAAGTCGGTTTGAAAAAGTAGATCAAATGTTATTAAACGAACAATGGTTTCAATGGTCACCATCAAAAAATATATTAGCTTATATTGAAGGGAGCGGAAGAGTGGCATTAGAAAATAAACATTTAAAAGTAAAGGAATTGCCAGCACTTCAGCAGAACATATTTACGCCGAAAGGATATGTTGATTGGGATTTTGTATGGAAGAACGATAGAGTAATTATCGTTTCACGAGCAAAAGAGGCAGGAATAGAAACTCCACCAGAAAAAAGGCCACTACCATCTTTATATGAGGTCGATAGTACAAGTAATGCACAGCATCAAATCACAAAGAAAACGAACAAGCAAGGGGATTACCACCCGATCTTCATGAAGAAGAGTAATCAATTAATTTGGATACGTTCAGACCGTAAGAAAGCGGATGTATGGCTTGCTCATAAAGATGGGAAACAGGAAAAGAAGTGGATTGAAAATATAGATGTACCAGAGTGGTATTATGAGAAATGGAATTGGGAAAATGTTATCTCGGTGAAAGAAGAATAAAAAACTGCCTAAAAGATCGTTTTAGGCAGTTTTTTACTGTTATTTATGTGTTTTATTTGGCTTTTTTTTCGCTGGGTTTCCGTTCCCTTGGCGCTTTCTATTTTGTTCATCTTTTGCTTGTTTTTCATGTAGTGTATCTAAAAATTCATTCGAGTTACTCATGTTTATATCTCTCCTTTCATTTTGTCATGATTACTATAACCATTTAGGAGGATAATCATGAGTTAGAAGTTAGGCACTTAATTTTCCTCGATAATGTAAGTAAAATATTCCATACATAACAAATAGCATGAGTAAAACTTGTAACTCTACATTTTCCTTTAAAATAGCTGCGATAGGGTCTGGTAAGTATGGTGATTTATCGTTTGTGCTTAAACCTAACCATTTATTTAAGAGGCTAATGGTACAAAACATAAAAACACCGGACCAGCTTGCCGTAATTGCTTTTTGTTTAATTTTTGTTTCACGTTCATCATCTGTAATCCAAGGATTAGCAGTTTTATCACTACTAAAGAAGCCGTTTATATATCCCCATACAATCATTCCAATAAAGACAATTATCCATTTCATATATGTAATTCTCCTTTCGGTGTAAAAAGTTTTTTACATGTGATATTGTAATATTTTACAAACATTCATGTCAAACCTTTTTTACATATAGGTTTTTATACAGCAGGAATAAAGTATGAGATAGGGAAGAAATATGTAAGAGGATTACATAATGAGAGGAGGAAGGGGATGAAAATTGTCTTTGTTCGGCACGGGGAAGGGGAACATACAAGGGATTTGCCATCAAGTTTACAAGTGCTGCATCCGTCATTGACGGATGAAGGAAGGAATCAGGCTAATTTAATTCAATGCGATGTACCATTGCAGGAAACGGATATATTAATTGTTAGTCCTACACTTAGAACTTTACAAACGGCGACAATATGGAGTGCGAAAGTAGCTTGTCAAAAAATCGTCCATCCATATGTATCTCCGCGTATTTTTCCTTATCGAGAAGAAGCGAAAACATTACCGTGCGATTATATAGTAGAGCAGGGAATGATAACAAAGTTATTTCCGCATTTTTCGATAGAGAAAAGCTCAAATAATCAGTTATGGAAGGAAGGTATAAACACTATTTCAGAGAATAGTTTTCAGCAAATAGTAGATGAATTTCTTCTTTGGTGTTATGAACTGAGTGCTGAAAGAATTTGCATTGTATCTCATGATGGAACAATTACAGCATATAGACAATATTTACAGAAAGTCGTTTTAACTAGATCAGATTTTTTGAAAGAAACAGGTATATATGAAATGGCTTTATCCCATAAAAGTCTGATTGATAAGGGCTGATTATAGAATGGGGGTTGTATGTTGAATATTGCATTAGTAATTGGTTTTAATTCGGATTTAGAGGCGCAATCAATCCGAGCATCTCTTGAATATTTTGGTGCAAGGGTTGTGACATATTGGATTGGTAGACCGAAAGATTTTGTGGAAGTTCTTTCTGGAAAGAACTTATTTAACAATATTAATTATATTATTTTTTGCTTTCATGGTGAAGAAGGGAAGTTTGTCATGGAAGAGTTAGGCGAAGAAGTATATGAACAAGATGAACCGAGAGGGTATTTTGGTGCAGCAGAAATTTATAAATATGCAAAATTGCATAATACACATATTGTAAATAGTGGGTGCACGTTAGGGGAGCAAAATCTAGCAAAATCTTTTTTACATAGTGGTGCGAAATCATATATTGGATCGATTAATTATGTAGATGGAAATGCAGCACTTATGTTTACTATACGCTTATTTTATGGGGTTATTAACCATGGGAAAACGTTAGAAGAAGCGTTTCAAGAATCGAGTTTAATTGATGAGGAGACACATACATTTCGATTCTATAATTAGTGTGAAACACGTTTATTCTATATTCGAATAAACGTGTTTCACATTTAACTCACAATTTTTTTACATTTTTTTCAATGAAAATGATTATCACCTGTGGTATGATATGTTCAAGTTTTTACAGGTAATAAAAGTTACTATATAAACGTTAGTTTTTAATGTTTCATACATATGTCATGAATTATTCATAATTAACGTTTGAAAAATAAGTAACTAATGTTATTATATTAACTGTAACTAACTTAATTACAACTTTAGGAGGAAGATATGGTTATTCAATTTTTAAGAGAAAACAAAGCAGTTTCTTTTGCATTAGCAGTAATTCGAGTATATCTTGGTTACACATGGTTAATGGCTGGAATCGGTAAACTACAAGGAAAAGGATTCGATGCAACAGGTTATTTGCAAGGCGCAATTGAAAAATCTAAAGGCGCACAACCGGCTGTTCAATCTTGGTGGGCATCATTCTTACAAGAGTTTGCAATTCCAAATGTAGATTTGTTTAATACGCTTGTAACATGGGGAGAAATTTTAGTCGGAATTGGTTTAATTGTAGGCTGTTTAACAAAAACAGCGGTCTTTTTTGGTCTTGTAATGAACTTTTCCTATATGTTTAGTGGGTCAATTGGTGTGAATCCTGAGATGGTTATCTTATCTATGTTTGTTCTTGTTGCCGGTATGAACGCTGGGAAATTTGGAATGGATGGCTTCGTTATCCCGAAAGTATTAGGATCAAAAACTCAAAAACGCCAAAAGCAAGCTGCTTAATATATGAAAATGGGTATCTCACAATGAGATACCCGTTTATGTTATTTTTCAATTTTGATCGGATTGTTCTTAAAGAAGTCTTGTACATACCCGACAAATTCTTGTGGTTCTTGGCGAAATGGTGCATGATAACCTTTTTCAATAATATGTAAAGTGCTATTTTTTAAGAATTGATGATACGTTTCTCCTTCTTTCCAAGAAACGCTACTATCATTTCTGCCCCATATAATTAAAGTTGGCTGTTTCATTTCATTCGCATTAATTTTAAGACGTCTAGGCCATAGTTTCATTTTGTTATAATGTTCTTCATCATTACGTTTGAATTTCACTTTGCTCTCATCATAATCTGTAATAGAAGAAACGGCATTTAAATCAGTCGACAATTGTGGTTTTGGTGAGCCTTGTTTATTAACGAATGTATGAGGGCCACCTGTAGCATCAGTTAAAATAAGGTGAGTAACTGCTTCAGGATATAAATATGTTAAATTTAGAGAAATTTCTCCCCCCATGGAATGCCCCAGTATTGCGAATGAATCATATCCTAGTTTTTTCATTAATTTATAATACAAATTTGCATGAGTTGGAAAAGAATAATAAAAATCCATTGGCTTAGATGAGCGCCCGAATCCCAAAGCATCTACAGAAATAATTGTATGATCTTTTGCTAAATCGGAGTAGATCTTTTGAAAACCATCTGATGACCCTCCAAAGCCATGAATCATAAGTAAAGGTGGTTTTTCATTACCAATCTTTTTAAAGTAAATGGTTTGACCATCTATTTCTACCATTTTTTCCTCGGTAGCTAGTTTCGCTGTAATTGTATTTTTAACTTGCTTTACTTGTTCTACTGGCTTTTCTGCTGCACTACATCCTACTAATAGTGTAAGAGTAAGACAACCTACCATAAAATAGCTAAATCGCTTCAATTAGGTGTCTCCTTTCTAACATAACGCTGTATCTATCATAGCAAATAGCATATTACGATTTCCAGGAAGTTGGCTACCATTTTTTATCATAAGAGGTGAAAGGAGCGTTTCTTGGAAATTTTCTGTTTGAAGAAATTGACGAAATGTAAATTGTGAGTGTGGGACATCAATTCGTACTATACCATTCCAACATTCACATATCTTTTTTAATAATTGAATAGAATCTTCTTCTTGCTTGGCGATAAGTGGATTGATACATAATATATTGCCCTTTCGTATGCATAATGAAAAAGCTTCTATACAGTTATTTCTTTCAATTTTAAAAGAGTGTACGGCCCTTGGTAATAGCAAAGAGTAAAGTAGAGAACGATTCATACCAGTTGCAATTTGATCGAGAGAAGTAAGAGATATAAGGTCTTCTTCTTGTACTTGTTGTAAGTGAGAAGGGTACGTCTTAATAGTTTGCTTTTCAAAACGATGAATCGTTGTTGCTGTTTGAAATCCGCATGATGTGTATAGAGGTTCGCCAGCTTTTGTCGCAATAAGTGCAATGGGTTGTTTTGGATGAATTTGTTCCAAGCAATGATTTAGCAACATGCGCCCGATTCCGCGTCCTTGAAAATTAGGGTGAACGATTAACATACCAATGGAAGTGAAGTTACTTGTAAAGGGAAATACTCCTCCAGTCGCAATGAGTTTGTTTTCATGAATGTAACCTACAAGTGTGCCGATAGAAAGATACATTTCGAATTGTTTTTTCATAAAAATTTCATCGTGTAACCATCCAACAGATTTGCAAAGATTAAGTAATTCAAAAATAAAAGATTCATTTAGCTTTACTATTTTCATAAAGGCTCACCGCATTTCTATTTATTTTCATAAACATAGAGTCAAAATGTAAAAAAAGAGATTTACGTTAAATGAAATCCAACTTGTTTATATTTAAATTGTAAAGGGCAGGATAGTTGATACGAAAAGACAAAGTTATACAAATTATAACTGATATTTACATAAGTTAACAAAAAATTTACATACAGCTAATTTTCTCTTAATAGTCTTCCATTAAATTTGATAGTGGGAAATGAATAACCTAATTAGGGGGACAAGACAGTGAAAAAGTTTGTGAAAAAAGCATGGCCATTTGCAGTTGTGGCATCATTAGCAGTTACTTCGGTAGCAACATGGAATTTTACTCGTTCTAGTGAGGTTAATGCAGATGAGAACGGAAGCAATGCAAAGATTAAAAATGTTATCGTATTAATTGGGGATGGTATGGGCCCTTCATATATGACGGCTCACCGGTATATGAAAGATAATCCAAAAACTTTTGAAATGGAATCTACAGAATTTGATAAGCATCTTGTAGGAACACAAAAAACATACCCAGAAGATGAACATGAAAATATTACAGACTCTGCATCAGCAGCAACAGCTATGTCAGCAGGGATTAAAACATATAATGCTGCAATTGCAGTTGATAATGATAAAGCGGAAGTGAAAACGGTTCTTGAGCAAGCGAAAGAAAAAGGGAAATCAACGGGACTTGTTGCAACTTCTGAAATTACACATGCAACACCAGCTGCTTTCGGTGCGCATGACATTAGCCGTAAAAATATGGACGCAATTGCAAATGATTATTTTGATGAGAAAATTAAAGGGAAGCATAAAGTAGATGTTATGCTTGGCGGCGGCGTAAAGAACTTTGTTAGAAAAGATCGTAATCTTACAGAAGAGTTTAAGAAATCTGGTTATAGCTATGTAACGGATCGAGATCAATTGTTAAATGATAAAAATGATCAAATTCTTGGTTTATTTGCACCAGGTGGATTAGATAAAATGATTGACCGTAATGATAAAACACCTTCATTAGAAGAAATGACTAATGCAGCAATTGAGCGTTTGAACAAAAATAAAAATGGTTTCTTCTTAATGGTGGAAGGAAGTCAAATCGACTGGGCTGGACATGATAATGATATCGTTGGTGCAATGAGTGAAATGGAAGACTTCGAAAAAGCTTTCAAAGCAGCGATTGAGTTTGCGAAAAAAGATAAAAATACGTTAGTTGTTGCAACGGCAGACCACGCTACAGGTGGATTATCTTTAGGTGCCAATGGCGAGTATAACTTTAAAGTAGATCCAATTAAAGCTGCAAAACGCACACCAGACTTTATGGCAAATGAGATTGCAAAAGGTGCAAATGTAGAAGAAACATTAAAAAAATATATTGATTTACAATTAACTCCAGAAGAAATTCAAGCTGTAAATGATATAGCTCCGTCAAAAGATGTAACAAAGATTGATAATGCAATTGAAGATATTTTCAATAAACGCTCGGTTACAGGCTGGACAACAGGCGGGCATACAGGGGAAGATGTAAACGTGTATGCATTTGGTCCAGGTAAATACTTATTCTCTGGCGTTCAAGAGAATACAAATATAGCGAAACGTGTCTTTGATATTGTTGGCGGCGGCGATCCGAATAAAGGAAGACGATAATTAAGAGCGAAAGTGAGGCGAACTGCCTCACTTTTCTTTTTAGGAGTTGGGAATATGAAAAAATTATTTAGGGAATTAAGATTCCTTCTAGTATTTGTAGTATTACTAGTTGGATGTCAACAAGAAGAGAATAACGTAGAACAAAAATCTATTATTAAAAAAACTGAGGAAAAGGTACAAATAACAAAAGAAGAAGAGAGATCTATTCAAGATGTTATGAATACATTTGTGCGAACGACGAATGAAAAAAATCTTGCAGAACATATGGAGTTATTTTCAAAGAAGATGCCTAGTGCTGAAGACTTAAAAACACAAAAAGAAGCCGCATTTCAAAAGGGAAATAAGAAAATTGAATTGGAACATATAGATATGAAAGCTAGTAAAGTAGGGTATGTTATTGTTGAAACGAAAGAAAAGGAAGTAGATGACAGTATCACTCTTCAAAAGAAAGTACAGTATGCTCTTGGAAAAGAAGATGATAAATGGAAGATTGAAGAGGTTCGAACAATAGAGAAAAAATAACGTGAAACTTTCATAAGTGTGGGGGTCGTACTTCCCAAACTGGTAGAAAAAAGGTTCTCATTGGCGAGAACCTTTTTTTATAGTGGTAGCATAATTTGATTTGAGCATGCCTCAATATCATCAATATCTTGACGAATTGTGGCCATTTTATTATCAAGATCTTCAGCTTTCATTGCTGCATCATGTAGTTCATCTTTTAAATACTCCGGTATTTTCCCTTCATATTTATAATAAAGTTTGTGTTCTAAACTTGCCCAAAAGTCCATTGCCAGTGTACGTAACTGAATTTCTGCAAATACATCTTTTGTACCAGAATTTAGTGATAAAGGATATTTAATAATCATGTGTAAACTTTTATATCCGTTTCGTTTTGGGTTAGCGATATAATCTTTTACTTCAATGACTTCCATATCTTCGCGTTTTTGAATGACTTCTTTCAAATGATAAATATCTTCTACGAAGCAACATGTAATACGAATACCAATAATATCTTGTAAATGTGTTTGAGCGTTTTCAACTGTTGGTAATAAGCTTTTGCGTTCTAGCTTTTTAATAATACTTTCAGGTTGTTTTAGTCTTGTTTTTATATGTTCAAACGGGTTGTAATCCTCTAGGAATTGAGCTTCCCGGTTCATAATTTCAAATTTAGTTTTTAACTCTTCTAAAGCAAATGTATATGGTAATACAAAAGCTTTCCAGTAGTTAACTGTTGATTGATTATATTCCATTTATATACACACCTTTTCCTATTTACAAGTGAGGTTGTTATTATACTAAATACCAAATCATATAAGCACAAGCAGCAAATGATGAGATCATAAAGCGATATTTAGTTTTCATACTTTCAACTCCTTTCGAGTAAGATTCTATATAAATAAACGTGATTGTTAATAAGTTCACTATGTACAATTTCTATAGTAATAGATTCGTGTGAATTTCGTATGAACTAATTGTTTCAGCTTTTTGTCTTTTTTGCTGTTAATCATAATTATTATTCGGATTTAAAGTGTTTTCATTTGATTTATCCATTTGTATAAATTAATGTATATTTAAATTTATAGTTATTAAGGAGGATATATGGTGAACTTTGAAGAATTAGCAATTGCTAGACGTTCTGCAATGAAATTTATACAAGGTATAGAAATCCCTGATGAGGATTTTAAAAAAATATTTGAGTTAACTAAGCTTTCTCCATCTTGCTATAATTTGCAGCACACACATTATGTTGTAATTCGTGATCAAGAGCGAAAAGAAAGATTAAAAGAATTAGCGTTCGGTCAATATAAAGTATCGAGTGCATCAGCGGTAGTGCTCGTTTGTGGTGATAAAAGAGCATACCAAAATGTTGAAAATATTTACTTCGGTATGAAAGTTTTAAAAATGATTGATGAATGCGAATATGAAGATACCATTAGGCAAACGAAAGGTTTATATGAAGGAAAAGGAGAGCGTTTCATGGAGGATGAAGCGATTAGAAATGCTTCGTTAAGTGCGATGACTTTTATGTACGCAGCTAAATATTATGGCTATGATACATGTCCAATGATTGGTTTCGATGAAAAAGCAGTACAAAGTGAATTAAATATGCCAGAGCATGTAATACCTGTTTTAATGATTACGATAGGGAAAAGTGATACGACTAAAGTTCGTCCAAGAGGATATCGAAAGCCAATTAGTGAGTTTGTTACATACGAATCGTTTTAATAAAATTTATTTAACTATAAAAACAAGGGGATTCTAAATAGAATCTTCTTGTTTTTGCAATTGACAAATAGAATGAAGTTTTATAATATATAAATCGTAATCATTACGTTTTAGTTTGCGATCTTTGAAAGAAAGGAGAATTACCTATGCGTGTAAATATTACATTAGCTTGTACGGAGTGCGGTGATCGTAATTATATTTCTAAAAAAAATAAACGAAACAATCCAGAACGTATCGAATTAAAAAAATATTGTCCACGATTAAAGCGAGTAACGTTACATCGTGAGACGAAGTAGAAGACTAGAGATATCTCTAGTCTTTTTTTGTTAATAAGTTTTGGTTTTCTTTGTTATAATTACCTTAAATTGTAACGAAGGAGAGGGTATGGTGAATCAAAAAGATAAAGAAAGAAAAGAGCACGTAGCTCATATTATTGAAATTCCAGATGAATATAGGCTTGTTGTAGATGATCAAGAAGGGGTTGATGACCCGTATCATCTATTATGGTGGGGACATAAAGATGATGAGGAGAAACAGATACAAATTACATTAAATAGACATACTGGTAATTTAATTGAATTTAGGATAGATGATGGAAATTCTTTTTCGAGTGATAAGGGAGCGATAGAGGAGAATAAAGCAAGAGAGGTTGCAAATACATTCTTAAAAAAATATACAAAAGAAGGATATGAATTCTATACATATGTAACGGTTAAGGACGACAGGCGCGGTTGGAAAGAAGTAAATTATATGCAAGAAGTGAATAGCTATCCATTGCCGAATACTGGGTGTGTTGTGCGAGTGCACCCTTCAGGTAATGTTGTGCATTTTCATTACAATGGACAAAAAGCCATAGAGAAAAAAACGTTATGGCCAAGTGAAATTGTTGGGGAGAATATCGTTTTAGAAAATTTGAAAGCTAGACAAGATATGAGACTTGTATTTGTAGATTTAACATACTCTTCATGTGAGTATGAAAACGGGGAAGAAGTAAAAGGGTACCATCTTGTATATGAACCAGAGCCTAGTCATGCGTTTATTGATGCAAGTACAGGTAAAGATTTATATGGGCCAGAACACTATAAATTACCTTCTACAGTACTTGTTGATAAACCGCTAAAGAGTAGTCAAAAAAAAGATGTGTTTGATTTATTTGATTGGGACAAGGGGAAGTTTGTCAAAATAGATGAAAAAGTAGATGAGGATGAAGTCCGGATAAAATTTGTATTAAAAGAAGAATTACAAAAAGAAATAGAAGAGAAGGATTCATATTCAATGGATGAGTTTTATAAAAAACATTTTCCAATGTTGAAACATAATGAATTCGTTGTAATTACTCTAGATAAAGAAACAAATCAATTGCTTTCTTTTTTTATGTGGAAGGATGAGAAAAAAAGGAAAACAATCTTATCAAGAGAGCAATGTTTAAGCAAGGCACTTCAATTTTTAGAGCATATTATCCGAGATGCGACAAAGTATGTTCAACTTTGGGATAATTATGAGGAGGAAGAGGGGATAGAGAGGTTTTCCTTTTCAATCTATGTAAATGACATTCACGTAGAGCGGAAATATATTATGATCAACATCAATGCAGAAAATGGAGCTGTGATGCACTACTCTGGAGAGTCTGGCAACTTTATAAAAGAATTACTTACATATGAAACAACACCAAAAGTAACAAAAGAAAAAGCGTTAGAAATATACAGAGAGGCTATCCGAGTTAAATTAGAATGGTTTTTAGATCATGATGCAGAGGAAACCCAGTACAAACTACTGTACAAACAAACGACAGATGAAAAACATAAAGAACCTTTTGATTGTAGTCGGGAAATTCGTTATATTGATGCTCAAACTGGGAGAAAGATTTGGAGTAAGTAAAATAAAAAGAGTTATTTTTCAAAGAATATAAAAATAACTCTTTTTATTTTTATAATTTGCCTGTTCGTTTTTCAAAAGTAAATGTGATAGGAAGATCGGAATGAGAACTATCGTTTTTAAATGTTACTTTCCATTCTTTAGTATGGGCTTTAATTTCAAAATTAAGAAGATTCATTGCTCTACGTTTATCTATTTCTAAAAACATATTATGAATTTCCGGTTCTTGCTGTAAATTAAGAGCCTTTAGTGTGACTGTAAATGTGAAAAAATTCTGCCCTTCATATACTATCCTTGCTATTTTTGTTTTTGGTGTATTTAACACTACATAAAAACGGTCTGATTGAGTTAATTGTACAGAGTCATCGGTAATTTCATTCTCGTTAGTTTGAAGTTCAACTAAGAAAGATGTACTACGGGAAGAATCTGTTTTGCTTGTAATATGTAATTCAGTAGGAATCATGGGTATTTCATAAAACTCATTTTTTATTATAGTATTGTAGTCTTCTGAAAATTTACGAACTTCTTTTGGAAAAGAGTCTTCTTCTTGTGTATTTAAAAAGGTTTTATGTTGCTTTGGAAATTTTTTATTAAACTTTAATGTTTCTTTAAAGTAATAATTGGATCCAGTCAAAAATAAACAACTACAAATTAATAAAAAAATTCGATACGGATTTTGAAAGTGAAAGAAAAATAGTATACATGTAATAATTCCAATTACATAGAGAATAAAGATAAGTAGTTCTAGTTTTGAGTGAAAGGAAAAACCATAGTTATGAAAAAATTTCATTCCAGTTATAATTTGAGCTCCAAAAAATAAAGAAATTCCAAATTGAAAAAATAATAAATCAGGCCCTCTTTTAATAACAAAAGTAATGAACGAAATGAAAAGTAAAAATCCCCCTAAATAAATTGTTACATTTAATAATCGATCTAATGTAATCATGAATAGTGTCCCCTTTAATAGCATATTCATATATAAATAACAATTTCTTTTAATTATAATATAACAATAAAATATTTTAAATGTTAGAAGTGTTGAGTTTTATAAATAAACTGTACAGACACAAACAACCTCACGCCTACATACACATAATAAAGACCACTATTTTGGCGGAGGTGAAAGGTTTGAGTCTATTCGCCGCAATTGGATATATGGTTCGAGAAGTGTTTGTCTTTGTTTCTTATGTAAAGAATAATGCGTTCCCGCAGCCGTTATCATCAGATGATGAGAGAAAGTACTTAGAGTTAATGGAGCAAGGTGATGCTCAAGCGAGAAATCTTTTGATTGAACATAATTTACGGCTTGTAGCTCATATCGTTAAAAAATTTGAGAACACAGGAGAAGATGCAGAAGATTTAATTTCAATTGGTACGATCGGGCTCATTAAAGCGATCGAGAGCTATTCTGCAGGAAAGGGAACAAAGCTTGCGACGTATGCAGCACGCTGTATTGAAAATGAAATTTTGATGCATTTACGTGTACTAAAGAAAACGAAAAAAGATGTTTCACTTCATGATCCGATTGGGCAAGATAAAGAGGGCAATGAAATATCGCTTATTGATATATTAAAATCAGAGTCTGAAGATGTAATTGATATGATTCAGCTTAGTATGGAGTTAGAAAAAATTAAAGAGTATATCGATATTTTAGACGAAAGAGAAAAAGAAGTGATTGTGAAACGTTTTGGACTTGGGCTAGATAAGGAGAAAACACAGCGGGAAATCGCTAAGGCGCTTGGTATTTCTAGAAGCTACGTATCAAGGATTGAAAAGCGTGCTTTAATGAAGATGTTCCACGAGTTTGTAAGGGCAGAGAAAGAGAAAAAAGCGAAAGAGTAAAGTGTATTAGAAGCAGCCATATTTTAAAAGGGGCTGCTTTTCTTATTGTAAATAAGAAAAGAAAACGCGTTATGCTAAGAAGAAATACATGTTCACTGTTGAAAATGACGGATTCTATCTGTAATATTAGAAGGTGCTAAATAATTTAAGAATAATACCATACTTAGTTTTCTGTATGTATAATAAGGCTGCTTTATATGATATGTGGGAATAAGAACCAATTTTACATATGATATAGAAAGAAAAGAAGGGAAAACTAAAGTTATAGACTGATTAGGGGGTTTCGCAATTTGCGACGTACATTATATCGACTTATGATAGAACTTACAAATGGTCGCTTTACTTCTTATATATTACGTAAATTTGCACAATCTCGTTTGAGCTCTATCATTATTCCATCGTATGCGAAAGTTTTTCAAATTAATCAAGATGAGATGGAAAAGGGCTTGAAGGAATATAGAACATTGCATGAATTATTTACGCGTAAGCTAAAAGAAGGAAAGCGTAGTATTGATACAGATGCATCGAGTATCGTTAGTCCTGTTGATGGTGTTTTTGCAGATCATGGTCCTATTGAGGATACAAAAACATTTGATATTAAAGGAAAGCGCTATTCAATTGTGGATATGCTAGGTAATGAAGAACGTGCAACGCGATATGCAGGCGGTACATATATGGTAATTTATTTGAGTCCAAGTCACTATCATCGCATTCATAGTCCGCTTTCTGGTTCTGTGACTGAAAGATTTGTACTCGGTAGAAAATCATATCCGGTAAATGCAGCTGGTATGGAATACGGGAAAGAACCGCTGTCAAAAAATTATCGTTCTGTTACAGAAATAAGCAGTGATGGTGAGCATATGGCTCTTGTAAAAGTAGGTGCCATGTTTGTTAATAGTATCGAGCTTTTGCATGAGAGAGATACTGTTCAAAAAGGTGAAGAAATGGCATACTTTACATTTGGTTCAACAGTTGTGTTATTGTTTGAAAAAGATATGATAGAAGTAGTGCAGGAATTAAAGAGTGGACAAGAGCTTCGTCTTGGTGAAAAAATAGCTACTCGATTAGCTCATAAATAAAGAAAAGCTTTTATAACCGTAAGTAAGAGTTATGGGCAAAGATACTTAATGATGAAATCCCCTAGATGGGAGTACTTGTTTATTCGAGAGCCATCGTAGGATGGCTCTTTTTACAGGGCATCCAATAATTTATCCTGTAACTGTTTGATTGGTACGGGCTAATTAAACTTTCACTTTATATGTAATCAAGAAGATTTGACAAGCTTGTCCTCTAATGAGCGTCTAATGATTTCTTGTTTTATAAGTAAAATGAAGTCGGGATTTAATTTTAGTTCTTTTGCTTTATAATAAGACTCAGTGAGTAACTCAGTGGATAACTGTTCCATATGTTTTGTTTTCAAGGTGAGTCACCTCCTAATAATATAAGGATTGATTCGTTGATGCATTTAATGTACCAAAAAAATATGACAGTCACAAACGGGTGGTTATCCACATACCTAGGTGGATAAAGTGTGTATAGTTTGTTAGTAAATTCCAAATCAACTGAAAGATTAATGTGGAAAATGTGTACAATTTTATCCACAGGTTATATATCGAAAAATGTTGTCGAAAAATTTTATGAAAAATCCTCAAAGAGGTGAAAGAAATTGAAACTATTTTTACCAAATGAATATGTGAAAAATGTATATCATGTTCAACCAGAAGATTTAAAAAAACGTGGGATTAAAGGTGTTATTACTGATTTAGATAACACTTTAATTGAATGGGATCGTCCAAATGCAACCCCGCAACTTGAAAAATGGTTCTTGAAAATGAAAGAGCACGGCATCCAAGTAACGGTTGTTTCAAATAATAATGAGCAACGTGTAAAAGATTTTGCTGACCCATTAGGCATTCCATTTATTCATAGTGCACGTAAACCATTTGTTCGAGCGTTTAAGCGTGCGATACAAGAGATGCGTTTACAGGCAGAGGAAGTTGTGGTAATTGGAGATCAGTTACTGACTGACGTGCTTGGTGGAAACCGAGTAGGGCTTCATACAATTTTAGTTGTACCGGTAGCACAAACGGACGGATTAGTGACGCGCTTTAATCGAAAAATTGAACGCAGAATTATGAAAAATATGAAGAAAAAAGGTTTAATTAACTGGGAGGAATAAAGTTTGACTGAAACAATTAAATGTATTGGTTGCGGTGTAGAAATTCAAACAGAAAATAAAAACGAAGTGGGGTATGCTCCTACCTCATCTTTAGAGAAAGAACAAGTTATTTGTCAACGTTGTTTTCGCTTGAAGCATTACAATGAAATTCAAGATGTATCGTTAACAGATGATGATTTCCTACGCATTTTAAATGGAATTGGAAAATCAGATGCATTAGTAGTCAAAATTGTAGATATTTTTGATTTTAATGGTAGCTGGTTACCTGGTTTACATCGTTTCGTAGGAAATAATAAAGTATTACTTGTTGGAAATAAAGCTGATTTAATTCCAAAGTCAGTAAAACATGATAAAGTAAAGCATTGGATGCGCTATAGTGCAAAGCAACTAGGATTAAAACCAGAAGATGTCTTTTTAATTAGTGCAGCGAAGGGACAAGGAATTGCTGAACTAGCAGATGCTATTGAGTATTATCGCGGCGGCAAAGATGTTTACGTTGTTGGATGTACGAATGTAGGGAAATCGACATTTATTAATCGTATGATTAAAGAATTTAGTGATGAGACTGAAAATGTAATTACAACATCTCATTTCCCAGGAACAACACTTGATTTAATTGATATTCCATTAGACGAAGAATCTTCTTTATATGATACGCCAGGTATTATTAACCACCACCAAATGGCTCATTATGTTGGAAAGCAAAGCTTAAAGCTTATTACACCAACAAAAGAAATTAAGCCGATGGTATTCCAATTAAACGAAGAACAAACGTTATTCTTTAGTGGATTGGCACGTTTTGATTATGTAAGTGGTGGTCGTCGTGCGTTTACTTGTCACTTCTCGAATCGCTTAACAATTCATCGTACAAAGCTTGAGAAAGCAGATGAATTATATAAAAATCATGCTGGGGATTTACTAAGCCCACCAACGCCAGAAGAATTAGCAAATATGCCTGAGCTAGTGAAATACGAATTTAATATTCGTGAACCTAAAACGGATGTTGTATTCTCTGGATTAGGATGGGTTACTGTGAACGAACCAGGAGCAAAAATTGTTGCACACGTACCAAAAGGAGTAAGTGTTTCACTACGTAAATCTTTAATTTAATATGGAGAGGGATTTATGAAACAATTATATGGTGTAATCGGAAATCCAATTGGACATTCATTATCACCCGTTATGCATAACAATGCATTTGAACACTTGAATATGAATGCCCATTATCATGCGTTTCTTGTTGAAGAGGAAGTGCTAGGGGAAGCAGTAAGAGGTTTAAAAGCATTAGGTATTTCAGGATTTAATGTAACAACTCCGCACAAGGTTGCTATTATGGAGTATTTGGATGAGATTGACCCATTGGCAAGGAAAATCGGTGCAGTAAATACAGTGGTTCATAAGAATGGAAGGTTAATTGGCTACAACACAGATGGGATTGGTTTTGTTCGAGCGTTGCAGTCAATTAGTCATGAACCACTTCAAGGGAAACGTATTTTGTTACTTGGTGCAGGTGGTGCTAGCCGAGCTATTTATTTTTCTCTTGCTGATGTAGGTGTAAAAGAGATTGATGTAGCCAATCGTACAGTAGATAAGGCGAAAGAACTTATTGCTGCACGTACGGCCGATGTTAATTCTGTTGCTTTGTCGTTAGAAAAAGCGACAGAAGAACAAGGGAATTATGATATTATCATTCAGACGACAACAATAGGTATGCATCCACACGTCGAACATACGCCATTACAAATTTGTTCGTTAAAAAAAGGAACGATTGTATCAGATATAATTTATAATCCATTTGAAACGAAAATTTTATGTGAGGCAAAAGAGCAAGGTGCAATCATTCAAAATGGTATTGATATGTTTGTGTATCAAGGAGCACTTGCATTTGAAATGTGGACAGGAAGTGTACCGAATATCGGGAGAATGAAACAATTAGTTATAGAAAAGCTTGGAGGCTAACATATATGTTAACAGGAAAACAAAAAAGATTTTTACGTGCACAAGCACATCATTTAACACCAATTTTTCAAGTAGGAAAAGGCGGAGTAAATGAAAATATGATTAAACAAATCGCAGATACTTTAGAAGCTCGTGAGTTATTTAAAGTAAGTGTATTACAAAACTGTGAATTTGATCGCCGTGAGGTTGCGGAAGAACTTGCAAAAGGTGCACGTGCTGAAATCGTTCAAGTAATTGGAAGCACAATCGTTTTATACAAAGAATCAAGAGAAAATAAACAAATTAAGCTTCCTCGATAAAAAGATTAGCATGCGCTATTTTTATCGCTGATGCGTAATGATGTAGAGAGCGAAACCAATTGAACTTTTATTAATAGCAACTCTCTTCATTCCTAACCAAGGAGAGTTGCTGTATGTAAAAGGAAGGGGCGTTTCTTTTGAGGAAAATTGGCATCATTGGCGGTACATTTGATCCGCCTCACTATGGACATTTGCTAATTGCAAATGAAGTATATCACGCTTTGGATTTGGAAGAAGTATGGTTCTTGCCAAACCAGATTCCGCCACATAAACAAGGACGTAATATTACAAGTATAGAAAGACGTTTACATATGTTAGAGCTCGCGACTGAGGCAGAAGAACACTTTTCTATTTGTTTAGAAGAGTTAAGCAGGAAGGGCCCATCTTATACGTATGACACTATGTTGCAATTGACGAAGAAGTATCCGGATGTGCAGTTTCACTTTATTATTGGTGGGGATATGGTTGAGTATTTACCGAAGTGGTATAACATTGAAGCTTTACTTAATCTTGTAACGTTTGTTGGAGTTGCGAGACCTGGGTACACATTGCATACGCCGTATCAGATTACTACAGTGGAAATTCCGGAATTTGCAGTTTCTTCATCCTTATTACGTGAGAGATATAAGGAGAAGAAAACGTGTAAATACTTACTTCCTGAAAAAGTACAGGTATATATCGAGAGGAATGGGTTGTATGAATCGTGAGAATGCACTTCATATTGTTAAACAACAAATGCATGAAAAACGTTATACACACACAATTGGTGTAATGGAGACAGCGATTGAGCTGGCTAAGTTATACGGTGTGGACGAGAAAAAAGCAGAGATGGCAGCTATATTCCATGATTATGCGAAATGTAGAGCGATTTCAGAGATGGAAGAGATTATTAAACGTGAAGATTTGCCGAAAGATTTACTTTGCTATAATAAAGAGTTGTGGCATGCGCCTGTTGGGGCATACTTAGTAGAAAAAGAGGTAGGCATTACGGATTCTGAAATTTTGCAAGCTATTACATATCATACAAGTGGTCATGAGAACATGACAATGTTAGATAAAGTAATTTATGTAGCTGATTACATTGAGCCAGGGCGAAAGTTTCCAGGTGTGGAAGAGGCTCGTAAACTCGCATATACGGATATAAATCAAGCTTTATTATTTGCGTTAAAGAAAACAATTCAATTTTTAATGGAAAAAAATCAGACGATTTATCCATTAACATTCCAAACATACAATGCAGTTATCAAGGAGGAAATGAGTAAATGAACGATAAAGATTTATTAGTATTAGCGGCAAAAGCAGCTGATGATAAAAGAGCAGAAGATATGGTTGTCCTAAATATGCAAGGTATTTCACCAATTGCAGATTATTTCATTATTTGTCACGGTAATTCAGATAAACAAGTGCAAGCAATTGCACGTGAAATTAAATCAAAAGCACATGAGTTCCAAATCGACGTACAACGTATGGAAGGTTTTGACGAAGCACGTTGGGTATTAGTTGATCTTGGAGATGTAGTTGCTCATGTATTCCATAAAGATGAGCGTAATCACTATAATTTAGAGCGTCTATGGGGCGATGTGCCACGTGAAGATATTACAGAAGAGCTAGGCCAATGAAATACGAACAATTTGCATTGTTGTACGACGAACTAATGAATGATGTCCCTTATGATAAATGGGTGGAATTCACAGAGGAAAGCCTGCAGCAAGCAGATATGAAAGAGGCAAAAATTCTTGATGTAGCATGCGGTACGGGTAATGTAACCCTTCCGCTTGTGCAAAAGGGTTACGATTTAATAGGTGTCGATCTTTCAGAAGAAATGTTAACAGTCGCTCAGCAAAAACTGGGAGCAGAGGGATACTTTATTCCTTTTTATCAACAAGACATGCGAGAGCTTGATGTTCCAGGTGAGTTTGATTGTGTAACCATCTTTTGTGATTCATTAAATTATGTATTGCAAGAAGATGGAGTGCAAGAAACATTTAGAAGAGTATTTCACCATTTACGCCAAGATGGCTTGTTTTTATTTGATGTACATTCTTTATATAAAATACATCATGTATTTCAAAATGAAACGTATACAGTGAATGGAGAAGAAATATCTCTTATTTGGAATTGCTTCCCTGGTGAAGAATCAAATAGTGTAGAGCATGATTTAACATTCTTTGTTCAAGATCCAGAAGAAGATGTGTACCATCGGTTTGACGAATGTCACGTGCAACGTGCATATCAAGTGGAAGAGTTAACGAAATGGCTTGAAGAAGCAGGTTTTACAGTGCTTCGTGTAACAGGTGATTTTGAGCGACTTGAAGTTACAGAACAAACAGAGCGTATTTTCTTCATGGCGAAGAAAAACGGATAAAGTGAAACTTTAATCAGCGGGGTGCGAAGCTCCCCGCTGATTATTAGTTGAACCAATCGGGCTTTTACGGGCAGCCCGACCCCCTCCTAACTTCTTTGCTTTCGCTGAGTTTTAAGGTGGGGATCTTACTGGCCGTTAATGCGGGATAAAACAAAAGCAACCGAGAAGGTTGCTTTTGTTTTATAAAGAAGATGTATTTTTAGTTCTAGCATAATCTGAAGATCGTATGCGTAAAGTGTGGGAATAGTAGTTGAAGTGAAAATGTATTGTAAAAAAGTAATTATTTATAAAAAGGATTTGGAATGTAAATGACGTATTTATTATGTGTGTTTATTGAATTGCTGATCAACGCATTCTAAATCTTCATCAAATTTTTCATGTGTTCGCTCGATTAACTTATGGAACATATCTCCAACGTGTTCTTCTAAAACCCGAATGCCTTCCCCAGTAACGCCGCCTTTCACGCAAACCTTTTCTTGTAAGGTAGGTAATGTGAAGATTTCTTTTTCAAGTAATTTCCCCATCCCCACGACCATTTCACTTACTAAAGTAGTAGCCTCTTCGTGTGTAATATTTGTTTTATCTACAGCAGCGTTAATGAAGCATTGTAGTAAATAACTAAAGAAAGCAGGACCGCAACTTGCTATATCAGATGAAACGCGCGTTATATCTTCTTCTATTACAAGAGGTGTAGAAATGTTTTTGAATAGACGAAGTAATTTTTGTTGCCATTCTTCAGAGCAATTATCTCCAAATGTAAATAGTGAGGCGCCAGAGAGGGCGCGGTTTGTGATACTTGGAATGATACGCGCGACGTGACAAGGTACGAGAGTCTCTAATTGTGATGGAGATATTGGACTCGTAATAGAAACTAAGCACGTTTCATCAGAAAAATGTTCAGCGTATTTTTTTAGGATAGGGTATATATCTATCGGCTTAACGCAAATAAAAATAAGTTGTGATTGTTCGATTACTTCCGGGATTGTTTTTGCTATATGAACAGAAGGGTATTTTTCTTTTATATGATATGCTTTGGCAGGCGTCCGATTAATGATTGTAAGGCACGAAGGTTTGACAGCACGGGTTTCTAAAAATGCATCGATTAGTATATTCCCCATGTTTCCTGTCCCTATAATTCCTATGTTCAAAGTTTCATCCCTCCTTCGTAACAGCTTTCTCCTAAACAATATGAATGATGTTATAAATTTATGATTAGAGGTGTAAAATGATGTGGGATTTTCCGAAAAAGTGGTTAGGTTTAGTAGCTATTATTGGAACTTTACTTTTTCTTGTTTTTTGGAAAACGAATCAGAGTGTAGAACGAACGCCTATTACAATGAATGTGCAAGAGAAGGAGATAGAAAAAAAGGGTAAACCGAAAATATCGGATACAAAGGAACAGAAAAGAACAATTATAATTGATGTGAAAGGAGCGGTTAATAAAGAAGGGGTATATGAAATGAAGGAAGGAGATCGCGTAAAGGATGCGGTTCAAAAGGCTGGTGGTTTTTTATCAGAAGTAGATATCAAAAAAGTGAATTTAGCACAAATTGTACAAGATCAAATGCTTCTTTATATACCGAGTAAAAATGAGTCAGAACAAGGGATGTTTACTTCTTCTAAGGAAGATGGCAAGATTCGAATAAATACAGCAGCGAAGGAGCAATTGGAAAAGATTACAGGAATTGGCTCTCGAAAGGCAGAAAGTATTTTGAAATATCGAGAAGAACATGGTCCGTTTCAGAAAATAGAAGATTTATTAGAGATTGATGGGATTGGTGCGAAGTCTCTTGAAAAGATAAAAGATCAAATTATTATTCCGTAAAAGATTGACGAAGTTTTTCTTCTTTCGCTACACTACAAGTAGACAAAAAAGTAGGTGAAAAATATGGAACGAATTTCATGGGATCAATATTTTATGACGCAAAGCCATCTACTATCGTTACGTAGTACATGTACAAGGCTTGCGGTAGGAGCGACAATCGTTCGCGATAAACGAATTATTGCTGGTGGATATAATGGTTCGATTAAAGGTGGCGTACATTGTATAGATGATGGTTGTTACGTAATCGATAATCATTGTGTTCGGACAATTCATGCCGAAATGAATGCTTTATTACAATGTGCCAAGTTTGGTGCGAAAACAGAGGAAGCAGAAATTTACGTTACGCATTTCCCTTGTTTACAATGTTGTAAGGCAATTATTCAAAGTGGTATTACAGCGGTTTATTATGCGCAGGATTATAAAAATCATCCATACGCCATAGAGTTATTTGAACAAGCGAATGTAACAGTGAAGCACGTTCCGCTAGAATATGATATTGCTGCATTAGAGGAGCAAAAACGTTATACGGAGTTAAAAGAATTATTTGCGTCTTTAGAAAAAGATAATTTATCAATGGAAGAATTACAGCATGTATTCACGAAAGCAAAAATGATGCTATAAGGAGTGAGTATAAGTTGCAGGAACAATGGGGGTATGTTGCAATCTCGTTTATAATAGGGATTGCAATTGCCTTTTCCTCGTCACTTTTATTGATAGTTTTTTGCCTCTTTTTAAATATTTTCTTCTGTTTATATCGCACTTCGCGTAAAACCTTCTTTTTTTGCATTGTAGCGTGCTTTAGTGGCGCTATATACACTTCTTATGTTCAAGGGTGGAATAAGTCTCTAGGAGAGTCCTATGGAGTTACAAGAGGTGTTATACAAAATACACCGCTTGTTAATGGCGATCGCCTATCTTTTCAATTTGAAGATCACAATAAAAATATAGTGCAATTAAGTTATAGAATAAAATCAGCCTTGGAAAAGGAAAAAATGCAACAATTATACGCAGGGATATCATGTGTATTCGAGGGTGAGAGGAAAGAACCACAAACAGCTCGGAATTTTCATGGTTTTAATTACCGTGATTATTTATACAAGCAACATATTCATTTCACATTTGAGGCTACATATATTTCTGAATGCTATAAAACATCACTGTCGCTTATGCAATGGATTCTCCTTTTGAGGCAACAAGCAATCTCGAAAGTTACAGAAATGTTTCCAGAGCAATCAGGTGCTTTTATGAATGCGTTACTATTTGGTGATAGACAACAAATGACGTTTGAAGTGGAAGAGCAATATCAACAGTTTGGTCTTATACATTTGTTAGCAATTTCAGGTTCGCACATTGTATTGTTAATGGGGATAGTATATTTTATTTTGCTAAGAAGTGGTGCGACGAGGGAGGTAGCAACAATTTGCCTTATCGTCTGTATTCCTTTGTATATGGTTTTAGCAGGGGCGTCACCATCTGTTATAAGGGCTTCTATAGCAGGAGTTTTGATGTTGATTGCTTTTATGTGCTCGATTCGTTTATCTAGTTTAGATGCTTTAAGTGTAACAGCTATATGTATGCTTATATATGACCCTTATCTTGTTTTTAATATTGGATTTCAGTTTTCTTTTGTAGGTAGCTTCGCTTTACTTTTGTCTGCTCCGTTCTTATTAGGGAGTAGCAACGGAGTAATCCGAAATTCTATTTATATTTCTATCATTTCACAGCTCGTTAGTACTCCGATTTTGTTATATCACTTTGGTTATTTTTCTCCATATAGCATTTTCCTCAATCTCTTATACGTTCCGTTTTTATCTATCATTGTATTACCATGTAGCATTATTATTTTACTGTGTATGCCAATTGTCCCGTTTCTCGCAAAAGGATTTGCGAATGTATTATCAATAGGCTTGAGTATGTCTAATGATTTTCTAAGTTATTGTGAAAGTTTACCATTTACCCAGCTTGTTTTTGGGAAAACGCCCTTCAATCTTGTAGCTGTATATTGCGCGAGTATTGTCAGTATATTGATGGTTTGGGAAAGGAGAGCGCCGAAAAAAATGGTGTGTATAGTTGTGAGTGTATTTCTTTTTATTAGCACGTGTCATTATGTATATCCATATTTTAGAGGAAGCGGAAGTGTAACATTTATTGATGTTGGACAAGGTGATGCAATATTAATTCGCCTTCCGTATGATAAAGGGATTTATCTTATTGATACAGGTGGAACGCTTCGTGTTAATAAGGAAGAATGGCAACAAAAAAAGCATGAATTTTCTGTTGGAAATAATGTTTTAATACCCTATTTACAAAAAGAAGGTATTAAAACAATTGATAAATTAATCGTAACGCATGGAGATGCAGATCATATAGGTGCTGCGCAAGAATTATTATCATATATACCTGTAAAAGAAGTGGTATTTGGCCGAAAGGGAAAAGATGCAGTATTAGAAAAAGTAGTAAAGAAACAGGCATTAGAAAAGGAAATGAAAATAACTGAAGTGGGGGAAGGGGAGAGTTGGAGTGTAAATGAAGCTGAGTTTTTCGTTTTAGCTCCAAAAGGAAAAGAAAAAAGTGAAAATAATGCTTCAATTGTAATATGGGCAAAATTTGGAGGATTGACGTGGCTATTTACAGGCGATTTAGAAGAAGAAGGAGAGCAGTTTTTGGTATCTGCGTATCCAGATTTGCGAGTGGATGTTTTAAAAGTTGCTCATCATGGAAGTAATACGTCATCTATAGAGTCTTTTTTGAACGTTATACAGCCCCGTGTAGCGATTATATCTGTTGGTAAGCAGAATAGATATGGACACCCGCATAAAGAAGTAATAGAACGTTTGGAGAAGATGGGGAGTGCGATATGGCGCACGGACAAGCAAGGTGCTATTTCCTATGTTTTTAAAGGGGAAAATGGAACCTTTCAAAGTAAAATCACATATGATAAGTCATATAATAGGTGAAAAAGAGAAGACTGCCATGAAGTGGCAGTCTTTAAGAACCGATAAATTTAATAACAGTTGCAATGATGAAAAGTGTTGCGAAAAAACCAAATGAGACGATAAATCCTACCCCTGAATCAATAGCGTCATTGCGTTTACTTTGAACGTTTTGTTCAAAATCATTCATTTAGAATCCCTCCCCAACATTCCACTTTAGTATAAAATATTGTCAGAAAAAAATCTACAATTTCAATGTGAAGAGAAAATGAGCTTTTTGCGAATTTTAGATTATGAAGTAACGTGAGTTTTTTGTTTCCAAGCATGTTAACAGTTGGCACTTATACTGGAATTTTTATTGTGAATAATAAAGGGAAGGTGATTACCGCACACCAATAAGAAACCCGGGGCTTATTGCGTGGCGTTTAATATAAATAAAGGGACGGGTTATAAAGCCTGTTCCTTTGTACTTGTAAAACAAAAGCTAGGGCATTAGTATAAATATATATTGCCAAGTTAGGGAGTAGGAAAAAGTATGAGTGATATACATAAAAAAATTAAAAAGAAACAGTTTGCTCCGTTATATTTACTATATGGGACGGAAGCTTTTTTTATAAATGAAACGATAAAGCTTATTACGACAGAAGCACTTGAAGAAGAAGATCGAGAGTTTAATGTTGTGACATACGATTTGGAAGAAGCGTATTTAGAAGATGTGGTTGAGGATGCGCGTACGCTTCCTTTCTTTGGAGAGCGGAAAGTACTGTTAATAAAATCACCGCTATTTTTGACTTCGCAAAAAGAAAAGTTAGAGCAAAATATAAAAATTTTAGAAGAATACATTGGTGAACCTTCTCCATTTTCTATTCTTGTTTTTGTTGCGCCTTACGAAAAACTTGATGAGCGAAAAAAAATTACAAAACTATTAAAGAAAACAGCAGATGTAGTAGAAGCGAATGCGATGCAAGTGCAGGATGTTCAGAAGTGGATTGTTGCTCGGGCAGATGAAGTGCATGTGCACATTGATAACGCGGCTGTTAGTTTGTTGCTAGAGCTGGTGGGAAGTAATGTAACGATGTTGGCGAAGGAAATGGACAAGTTAACGTTATACGTTGGTATGGGCGGAGAGATTACAACGAAACTTGTTGCAGAGCTTGTGCCAAAATCAGTTGAGCAAAATGTATTTGCTTTGACAGAAAAAGTGGTGAAAAAAGATATTGCAGGTGCGATGCAAATTTTGGATGGATTATTTACGCAGCAGGAAGAACCGATTAAATTGCTTGCATTATTAGTGAGTCAATTCCGTTTGTTGTATCAAGTGAAAGAGTTACAGCAACGTGGTTATGGGCAAAATCAAATTGCATCACATATTGGTGTACATCCGTATCGTGTAAAATTGGCAATGAATCAAACGAAATTTTTCTCTTTTGAAGAATTAAAAAAAGTGATTATAGAATTAGCGGAAGCTGATTATAGTATGAAGACGGGAAAGATGGATAAGAAACTTGTGCTCGAGTTTTTCTTAATGCGATTAAATCATATGTGATGACACAAAAAAAGTTCATGTACCTAGTGCATGAACTTTTTTTGTATATAAAAAAACGATCCAAATGGATCGTTTTTTAAACGCCTTACGCGTTTACTTGTTTCGCTAAGCGAGATTTTTGACGAGATGCAGCGTTTTGGTGGATAAGACCTTTACGAGCTGCTTTGTCAAGTTTTTTAGAAGCAGTTTTGAAAGCTTCTTTAGCATTTTCAAGATCGTTATTAGTAACTAAAGCTTCTACAGTTTTAACAGCAGAACGCATGTCAGACTTGATAGAAGCGTTATGTGCACGACGCTCTTCGCTAAGTTTAGCGCGTTTGATAGCAGATTTGATGTTTGCCATACTTTTCACCTCCCTGGTGCAATCGAATGACTCGATTCTTACATAGAACAAGTGATATTCTATCAAACGGTGAAGAGAATTGCAATAGTATATCCATGAAATTTCACGTAAAGGAAAGAATGACCTTATATAACTTTGGGAAATCTAACGATATTTACTATGAATTACGGAGGAGATACGATGAAAGAACCATTGGATTTAAGTAAATATAGCGTTAGAACTGACCTTGCTGTAGAAGCTCATCAAATGTTGCAAGAAAGCCAAGAAGAACAAAAAGGGATACAGGGGGTAATTGTAAAAGAGAGGGAAGAAGAAGGTACTATAATTACAAAAGTAACAATTGATGAAGCTGCCTCTGAAGCGATGGGTAAAAAACCTGGAAATTATTTAACGCTTGAAGTACAAGGTATACGTCAGCAAGATACAGAACTTCAACAAAAAGTGGAGCGTATTTTCGCAAAAGAATTTTCTTATTTTTTAGAAGAGGTTGGTGTTACAAAAGAAGCGAGCTGTTTAATTGTAGGCCTTGGGAATTGGAATGTAACACCGGATGCTCTTGGGCCAATAGTTGTAGAAAATGTATTAGTAACGAGACATTTGTTTCAATTGCAGCCTGAAAGTGTAGAAGAAGGATTTAGACCTGTTAGTGCAATTCGTCCGGGGGTAATGGGGATTACAGGTATCGAAACGAGCGATGTTATTTATGGGATTATTGAGAAGACAAACCCAGACTTTGTAATTGCGATTGACGCATTAGCTGCCCGTTCTATTGAACGAGTAAATAGCACGATACAAATTTCTGATACTGGAATCCATCCTGGATCAGGGGTTGGGAATAAACGTAAGGAACTAAGTAAAGAGACATTAGGTATCCCTGTTATCGCAATTGGTGTTCCGACTGTGGTCGATGCCGTTTCGATTACAAGTGATACGATTGATTTTATTTTGAAACATTTTGGTCGAGAGATGAAAGAAGGAAACAAACCTTCAAGATCTTTGTTACCAGCGGGATTTTCATTTGGAGAAAAGAAAAAATTAACAGAAGAAGATATGCCAGATGAAAAGAGCCGAAATATGTTTTTAGGTGCTGTTGGTACGTTAGAAGAAGAAGAAAAAAGAAGGTTGATTTATGAAGTGCTATCGCCTCTTGGTCATAACTTAATGGTGACCCCAAAAGAAGTAGATACTTTTATTGAGGATATGGCGAATGTAATAGCGAGTGGTTTAAATGCAGCGTTGCATCATCAAATTGATCAAGATAATACGGGAGCGTATACACATTGAGGGAGAAAGATGATAATAGTTTGAGTCGTTTTGCGCTTTTGTGTATATGTAGTGTAGCTTTATGTTTACTTATGATGATAGCAGGAGTGTCACTTGCTAATCATGGTTTGAAAAGTATGAAAGGTTATCGGCAATTGTCGTATGAACAAATAGCTCATATGACAGGGACAGAGAGTACAGGTGCTGAATCAGAAATTTTGGGTAGTTCGTTTTCAGCTTCAGAAAAACAACAACAATTAGAACGTTTAAGAAGTTTTAATGTTGTAGAAGGAATTGGGATGGCGGTAGCAAGTGTAGCTTATGAAATGACGAAGTTCGGAACGGATATAGTTGTTGGGAAAATAAAGGGGATTTTTAGCTAAGAGTAGCATGGGAGATGGTTGTTTTACTGATTTGTAAGACAACAGTTTTAAAATTTGAAAAGGGTTTGTCTCTTATGGTTTATTCGCATAAGATATAGATAGAATGATTTGTATCGTAAGCAGCACGAGTTTTCATTGAATCTTTGTTGCTCTATTGATATAATCAGTGCTAGTGTATATTGGCGAGACTATTAGGAGTTGAGAACATAGATGAACAAAGAAGAAAGAGCAAAAAGACAGTCCAAAATTCGTAATTTCTCTATTATTGCTCATATTGACCACGGAAAATCAACGTTAGCAGACCGTATTTTAGAGAAAACAAATGCGTTAACACAACGCGAAATGAAAGCTCAGTTGCTTGACTCTATGGATTTAGAGCGTGAGCGTGGTATTACAATCAAATTAAACGCAGTACAATTAAACTATAAAGCAAAAGATGGTGAAGAGTATATTCTTCATTTAATTGATACACCAGGACACGTCGACTTTACGTACGAAGTATCTCGTAGTTTAGCGGCTTGTGAAGGCGCGATTCTTGTAGTAGATGCAGCGCAAGGTATTGAAGCGCAAACGTTAGCGAACGTATACTTAGCGCTTGATAACAACTTGGAAATTTTACCAGTTATCAATAAAATCGATTTACCAAGTGCGGATCCAGAACGTGTACGTCAAGAGGTAGAAGATGTAATTGGTTTAGATGCATCAGAAGCGGTACTTGCTTCTGCAAAAGCTGGAATTGGTATTGAAGAAATTTTAGAACAAATTGTTGAAAAAGTACCAGCTCCGGCAGGTGATTCAGAAGAGCCGTTACAATGTATGATTTTCGACTCTTTATATGATCCGTACCGTGGTGTAATTGCTTATATCCGTGTTGTAAATGGAACGGTAAAAGTTGGCGATAAAGTACGTATGATGGCAACGGGTAAAGAATTTGAAGTAACAGAAGTAGGTGTATTTACACCGAAAACTACGCAACGTGACGAGTTAACAGTAGGTGATGTAGGTTTCTTAGCAGCATCTATTAAAAACGTAGGTGATACACGTGTTGGTGATACGATTACACATGCGAAACGTCCAGCTGCAGAGGCGTTACCAGGTTACCGTAAATTAAACCCGATGGTATTCTGTGGGCTGTATCCAATTGATTCTGCTCGTTATAACGATTTACGTGATGCGTTAGAAAAATTAGAGTTAAACGATTCTGCTCTTGAGTTTGAACCAGAAACATCTCAAGCGTTAGGATTTGGTTTCCGTTGTGGATTCTTAGGACTTCTTCACATGGAAATCATTCAAGAACGTATTGAACGTGAATTTAAGATTGACTTAATTACAACAGCGCCAAGCGTTATTTATAAAGTTTATTTAACAAACGGTGAAGATGTTATTGTTGATAATCCATCTAATATGCCAGACCCACAGTCTATCGATCGTGTAGAAGAGCCGTTTGTGAAGGCTTCAATTATGGTTCCGAATGACTATGTTGGAGCTGTAATGGAAATTTGCCAAGGTAAACGTGGAACGTTTATTGATATGCAATATTTAGATGAAACGCGTGTTACATTAACATATGAAATCCCGTTATCAGAAATCGTATATGACTTCTTCGATCAATTGAAATCAAATACGAAAGGGTATGCATCATTTGATTATGAGTTAATTGGTTATAAACCATCTAAACTTGTGAAAATGGATATTCTTTTAAATAATGAACAAGTGGATGCTTTATCATTTATCGTACACCGTGATTCAGCATATGACCGTGGTAAAGTAATTGTAGAGAAATTAAAAGAATTAATTCCGAGACAACAGTTCGAAGTGCCAATTCAGGCGACTATCGGAAATAAAGTTGTAGCACGTTCTACAATTAAGGCGATGCGTAAAAACGTACTTGCAAAATGTTACGGCGGTGACATTTCTCGTAAGCGTAAACTTCTTGATAAGCAAAAAGAAGGTAAAAAACGTATGAAGTCTGTTGGTTCTGTAGAAGTGCCGCAAGAGGCATTCATGGCTGTACTGAAAATGGATGACAACTAATATTTGAAATAAAAAAGAAGTCGTTTGTGCGGCTTCTTTTTTCTGTATAATTACTTTTTAGACATCTGAGCAGCTCTCATTTACAATAATGAGAGAGCTTTTTAGTTCATATAGAGTTAGGAGATTGTTAATGTCCGAAAATATTCGAAAAGATATTCAAGATAAAATACAAAATGGCAATTTTAATTGTGAAAAGGAATTGACGCTTTCTATTATTAGTGGAAAGTGGAAAGTTGTGATACTGTGGCATCTTGGTGTGGAAGGGCCTCATCGTTTTAGTGAATTACAACGGTTATTCCCAAGCATTTCTCATAAAGTTTTGTCGAACCAATTAAAAGAGTTAATGGAAGATGGGATTGTTGATCGAACAGTATATCCCGAAATTCCTCCTCGTGTTGAGTATTATATGACGGAACTAGGCATGTCACTTTTACCGATCGTTGAAATGATGTATGATTGGGGAAAAATGCGAATGGAACAAATTCGTAATACGTTAGAGAAGTAGAGAATCCTCCGGAGTGCGGAGGTTTTCTTTTTAGAAAGGTAGGAGTTATATTTGGTACAAGCTGCATATATTCATATCCCGTTTTGTCAGCACATTTGTCACTATTGTGATTTTAATAAAGTGTTTATTGAACGCCAACCGGTTGATCAATATTTAGATTATTTAGAGAAGGAAATAATAAATACGGTTCAAAGAGTTCCGTTTGATAGTATGAAAACGATTTTTGTGGGCGGTGGAACTCCGACAGCGTTAAATATGGAACAGACAAAAAAATTACTCGAGATTATTAATCGTCATTTGCGCCCGTTTGCTCCGAATTGTGAATTGACATTTGAAGCGAATCCAGGAGATCTACCGAAAGAGAAGTTGAATGTACTACTAGAAGGTGGAGTGAATCGAATTAGTTTTGGTGTGCAAACGTTCCGTGATGAACTGCTTGAGAAAATCGGGCGCAAGCATACGAGGGAAGATGCATTCCTAGCGATTCGAGAAGCTCAGGAAGTAGGCTTTAAAAATATTAATGTAGATATTATTTATGCTTTGCCAGGACAAACGATAGAAGATGTGAAGGAAACATTAGACATTGCTTTTACGCTTGGTGTACAACATTTCTCGGCATATTCATTAATTGTGGAACCTAAAACAGTGTTTTATAACCTAATGAATAAAGGGAAATTGCGTCTTCCGGGTGAAGACCATGAAGCGAAAATGTATGAAATGGTAATGGATGAAATGGAGAAACACGGTTATAACCAGTATGAAATTAGTAATTTCTCAAAAGGTGACAATAAAAGTAGACATAATCTCACATACTGGAATAATGAAGAGTATTATGGCTTTGGAGCTGGAGCTCATAGTTATGTGAATGGGGAACGTATTCAAAATGTAGGTCCGCTGAAGCAATATTTTAATAAAATTGATGAAACAGGATTTCCGTATTTAGATGTTCACGTGGTGACGGAGAAAGAAAAGATGGAAGAAGAGTTGTTCTTAGGACTTCGAAAAACAAAAGGTGTATCTAAAATAGCATTTCAAAAGAAATTTAATATGGAGATGGATCAAGTTTTCGCGAAGCAGTTACAAAACAACCAAGAACAAGGATTGCTTGAAGAGAGCGATGGATATGTTCGTTTAACGCGAAAAGGAAAATTATTAGGGAATGAAGTATTCCAATCATTTTTAATTGACTAATTAAATGTTCCATTAACGTGAAAAAGTTTCATTATTTCGTGACGTTTCCGTTGACAATTGAATGTCAATTTTGGTAAGTTATTAATAGATTTAGCACTCAAAGACAAAGAGTGCTAACAGAGGTGATGATGAGATGCTTACGGAACGTCAGCTCTTAATTTTACAAACAATTATTGATGACTTTATTGGATCAGCGCAGCCTGTTGGGTCTAGAACGTTGGCTAAAAAAGATGAAATTACATTTAGTTCAGCTACTATTCGAAATGAAATGGCGGACTTAGAAGAATTAGGTTTTATTGAAAAAACGCACAGTTCTTCTGGACGTGTTCCTTCTGAGAAAGGCTACCGATTTTATGTAGACCATCTTTTAGCGCCGCAAAACTTACCGAACGCTGAAATTGTACAAATTAAAGATTTATTTGCTGAAAGAATTTTTGAAGCGGAAAAAATTGCACAGCAATCTGCTCAAATTTTATCAGAACTTACGAATTATACGGCCATTGTTCTTGGACCGAAGTTAAGTACAAATAAACTTAAAAATGTACAAATTGTGCCGCTTGATCGTCAAACTGCAGTCGCTATTATTGTAACTGATACAGGGCATGTACAAAGTAAAACGATTACCGTTCCGGAATCTGTTGATTTATCAGATTTAGAAAAAATGGTTAATGTTTTAAATGAAAAGCTATCTGGCGTACCGATGGAAGAACTTCATAATAAAATCTTTAAGGAAATTGTTACAGTTTTACGTGGGTATGTTCATAATTACGATAGTGCAATAAAAATGTTAGATGGTACATTTCAAGTTCCGTTATCGGAAAAGATATACTTTGGAGGAAAAGCAAATATGCTTTCGCAGCCAGAGTTCCATGACATTCAAAAGGTTAGATCTTTGCTTACCATGATTGATAATGAAGCCGAATTTTATGACATTTTGCGTCATAAACAAGTCGGGATTCAAGTGAAAATTGGTAGGGAAAACACTTCGACGGCTATGGAGGATTGCAGTTTAATTTCTGCAACATATTCGATCGGCGAAGAGCAACTTGGAACAATTGCTATTTTAGGTCCGACAAGAATGCAATATTCTCGTGTAATTAGTTTGTTACAGTTATTTACGAGACAATTTACAGATGGACTTAAAAAGTAAATGAGAGTAATACATTCGCTCAAGTGATGAAATTTTCATTGCTGTGTGTAATATATAATGCTTAGGTAATCATGCTATGCATGATACCTAATACCTTTTAAGGAGGTGAATATTGTGGAAGAGCGTAACGAACAAGTGGTAGAAGAAGTAAAAGAAGCGCAAGTTGAAGAAGCTGTCACGCCAGAAAACAGTGAAGAAACTGTAGAAGAAAAAAGTGAGGCTGCTCTTTTACAAGAAAAAGTAGATGAGTTACAAGCGAAACTAACGGAAACGGAAGGTCGCACATTACGTCTACAAGCTGATTTTGAAAATTATAAGCGCCGTGTCCAAATGGATAAACAGGCTGCTGAAAAATATAGAGCACAAAGTCTAGTTTCAGACATCTTGCCAGCTCTTGATAATTTTGAAAGAGCAATGCAAGTGGAAGCGACTGATGAGCAAACGAAATCCTTGTTACAAGGCATGGAAATGGTGCATCGTCAATTGTTAGAAGCGCTGACTAAAGAAGGTGTGGAAGTGATTGAAGCTGTTGGTAAACAGTTTGATCCTAATGAACACCAAGCTATTATGCAAGTGGAAGATAGTGAATTTGAATCAAACGCGGTTGTGGAAGAATTCCAAAAAGGTTATAAATTAAAAGACCGTGTGATTCGCCCATCAATGGTAAAAGTAAATCAATAATTTACATAAAACTAGGAGGATTCGCCATGAGTAAAATTATCGGTATTGACTTAGGTACAACAAACTCTTGTGTAGCTGTTATGGAAGGTGGAGAACCAAAGGTTATCCCAAATCCAGAAGGAAACCGTACAACACCTTCTGTTGTAGCTTTCAAAAATGAAGAACGTCAAGTTGGGGAAGTTGCAAAGCGCCAAGCAATTACAAACCCAAATACAATCATGTCTGTTAAACGTCATATGGGTACAGACTACAAAGTAGAAGTTGAAGGTAAAGATTATACACCTCAAGAAATTTCTGCAATCATTTTACAAAACTTAAAAGCTTCTGCTGAAGCATACTTAGGTGAAACAGTAACGAAAGCTGTTATTACAGTACCTGCATACTTCAACGATGCAGAGCGTCAAGCAACGAAAGATGCTGGTCGTATCGCTGGTTTAGAAGTTGAGCGTATCATTAACGAGCCAACAGCAGCAGCACTTGCTTACGGTTTAGAAAAACAAGACGAAGAACAAAAAATCTTAGTATATGACTTAGGTGGCGGTACATTTGACGTATCTATCCTTGAGTTAGCAGACGGCACATTCGAAGTTATTTCAACTGCTGGTGACAACCGTCTTGGTGGCGATGACTTTGACCAAGTTATCATCGATCACTTAGTAGCTGAGTTCAAAAAAGAAAATAACATTGATTTAAGCCAAGATAAAATGGCGCTTCAACGCTTGAAAGATGCAGCTGAAAAAGCGAAAAAAGATCTTTCTGGTGTAACACAAACTCAAATTTCATTACCATTCATTAGTGCTGGAGCTGCTGGTCCATTACACCTAGAATTAACGTTAACAAGAGCGAAATTCGAAGAGCTTTCAGCAGGTCTTGTTGAAAGAACATTAGAGCCAACTCGTCGTGCATTAAAAGACGCTGGTTTTGCTCCAAGCGAATTAGATAAAGTTATTCTTGTTGGTGGATCTACTCGTATCCCAGCTGTACAAGAAGCTATTAAACGTGAAACTGGTAAAGAGCCATATAAAGGTGTAAACCCTGATGAAGTTGTAGCATTAGGTGCTGCAGTTCAAGGTGGCGTACTTACTGGTGATGTAGAAGGCGTTCTATTATTAGACGTAACTCCACTTTCTTTAGGTATTGAAACTATGGGTGGCGTGTTCACGAAATTAATCGAGCGTAACACTACAATTCCAACAAGTAAGTCACAAGTATTCTCGACAGCTGCTGATAATCAACCAGCAGTAGACATTCACGTATTACAAGGTGAGCGTCCAATGTCAGCTGACAACAAAACGTTAGGTCGTTTCCAATTAACTGACCTTCCACCAGCACCACGTGGTATTCCACAAATCGAAGTAACATTCGATATTGATGCGAACGGTATCGTTAACGTACGTGCGAAAGACTTAGGAACAAGCAAAGAGCAAGCTATTACAATCCAATCTTCTTCAGGTCTTTCTGATGAAGAAGTAGAACGTATGGTACAAGAAGCGGAAGCAAATGCTGACGCTGACCAAAAACGTAAGGAAGAAGTTGAACTTCGTAACGAAGCTGACCAACTTGTATTCCAAACAGACAAAGTTGTAAAAGATTTAGAAGGTAAAGTAGATGCAACTGAAGTTGCAAAAGCAACAGAAGCGAAAGAAGCATTACAAGCTGCAATTGAGAAAAACGAGCTTGAAGAAATTCGTGCGAAAAAAGATGCTTTACAAGAAATCGTACAACAATTAACTGTTAAATTATACGAGCAAGCTCAAGCAGCTGCTGGTCAAGCAGAAGGTGCGCAAGGTGCACAAGACGCTGGCACGAAGAAAGACAATGTAGTTGACGCTGAGTTTGAAGAAGTAAAAGAAGACAAGTAATTCAACTGTAAACATAATAAGTAAGATGACAAAAAGTCAAAGTCAAGCGTGCCTTGACTTTGGCTTTTTTCACGAATGAGAAGTGATGTGTGAGGATCTTAAGTTTTTCGCTTTGCATACTGTAAGTGAGGAAACTTTGTTGCAAAGCACTTTCTTTCGGTGTTAAAATTACGTTTATGTGAAAGATTCGGGGGTTGTAAATTTATGAGTAAACGAGACTATTATGAGGTCCTTGGACTTAGCAAGGGCGCTTCAACAGATGAAATAAAAAAAGCGTATCGTCGTTTGGCTAAAAAATACCATCCAGACGTAAGCAAAGAAGAAAATGCAATTGAAAAGTTTAAAGAAGTACAAGAAGCATACGAAGTGTTAAGTGATGATCAAAAGCGTGCGCAGTACGATCAATTTGGTCATGCTGGTGCAAATCAAGGATTCGGTGGATTTGGCGGCGGAGGAGACTTCGGCGGTGGCTTCGGTTTTGAAGATATATTTAGTTCTTTCTTTGGCGGTGGCGGCGGCAGACGCCGTGATCCAAATGCTCCGCGCCAAGGTGCTGACTTACAATATCAAGTCACTTTAGATTTTGAAGAAGCTATTTTTGGTAAGGAATTAAATGTGGAAATTCCAGTAGAAGATCCATGTGATACTTGTAAAGGTAGTGGAGCAAAACCAGGAACTTCAAAAGAAACATGTAAACATTGTTCAGGCTCTGGTCAAGTGAGTGTAGAGCAAAACACACCGTTTGGTCGTATCGTAAACCGTCAAGCTTGTGGTCATTGTTCAGGAACTGGACAAATTATTAAAGAAAAATGTACGACATGTCACGGTTCAGGTAAAGTTCGTAAACGTAAAAAAATCAATGTTAAAATTCCAGCGGGTATCGATAATGGTCAACAAATTCGTGTGTCTGGAAAAGGTGAAGCCGGCGTAAATGGCGGACCAGCAGGAGACTTATATGTTGTCGTTCATGTAAGAAATCATGAATTCTTCGAGCGTGAAGGAGATCATATTATTTGCGAAATGCCATTAACATTTGCACAAATGGCGCTTGGTGATGAAGTGGAAGTTCCTACTGTTCATGGTAAAGTGAAGCTGAAAATTCCAGCAGGAACACAAACAGGAACAGAATTCCGCCTAAAAGGAAAAGGTGCTCCGAACGTACGTGGATACGGTCAAGGAGATCAATATGTAGTCGTTCGCGTTGTTGTACCGACGAAATTGACTTCACAGCAAAAAGATTTATTACGTGAATTTGCAGGACAAGAAGAGCAGGATGATAGTTTATTCGGAAAGCTTAAACGTGCTTTCAAAGGGGAATAATGGAAATAAAAAATGGAGTTGGTAAATTGTGAAATGGTCAGAAATTAGTATTCATACAACAGAAGAAGCAGTAGAAGCTGTCTCTCATATTTTACATGAAGCTGGTGCTAGCGGAGTTGCGATTGAGGATCCAGCGGAGTTAACGAAAGAGCGCGAGCAACAATATGGTGAAATTTATGCATTGAATCCAGATGAATATCCGGCGGAAGGTGTATTAATAAAAGCATATTTCCCACAAACGGATTCTTTACATGAAACGATTGCAGGTGTAAAATCATCTATTGATGTGCTTCCATCTTACGACATTGAAATTGGTACTGGAAATATTACCGTTAACGAAGTCAATGAAGAAGATTGGGCTACTGCTTGGAAAAAATATTACCATCCAGTACAAATTTCTGATACATTCACAATCGTACCGACGTGGGAAGAATATACACCATCTTCTCCTGATGAAAAAATCATTGAATTAGACCCAGGTATGGCGTTTGGTACAGGAACTCATCCAACAACAACGATGTGTATTCGTGCTTTAGAAAAAACAGTACAGCCAGGTGACGCTATCATTGATGTAGGAACAGGTTCTGGTGTGCTTAGTATTGCAGCGTCAAAATTAGGTGCGTCTTCTGTTCAAGCATATGATTTAGATCCGGTTGCAGTTGAAAGTGCAGAAATGAATGTGCGTTTAAATAAAACAGATGATATCGTGTCTGTTGGGCAAAATAGTCTTTTAGAAGGTATTGAAGGTCCTGTTGATTTAATCGTAGCTAACTTATTAGCAGAAATTATTCTTTTATTCCCTGAAGATGCAGCGAGAGTTGTGAAGTCAGGTGGATTATTTATTACATCGGGCATTATTGCTGCGAAGGAAAAAGTAATTTCTGAGGCGTTAGAACAAGCTGGATTTACAATTGAAGAAGTGTTACGAATGGAAGATTGGGTAGCAATTATTGCACGAAATGCGTAATATAGATTTTAGTCTATAATGAAAAGGGGGGTCTCTCACTATAAGGTGAGGGACTTGCCGTTTGTTATATGAAAAATGATAATGTTTCGTTCTTTTCGTAAGTGTTGACTTACGAAAGGAACGAAACTCTACTAAGGTGATTATATGCAACGTTATTTTGTAGAAGAAAAACATGTAAGTGAAGCAAAAGTTCGCATTGTAGGTGATGATGTACATCACATTGCGAGAGTAATGCGTATGACAGCTGGCGATCAAATTTATTGCTGTGTAAACGGAAAAACAGCAGTATGTTCAATTGATGAAATTACCAGTGAATTTATTAATACGGCTATTGTAGAATGGGTAGAGGCGTCAAGTGAACTTCCTGTTTTCGTGACGATTGCAAGTGGACTGCCAAAAGGAGACAAGCTAGAGTTGATTTTTCAAAAAGGAACTGAGCTTGGGGCAGCTGCATTCTTACCATTTCAAGCATCTCGCTCTATCGTAAAATGGGATGCGAAAAAAGCTGATAAAAAAGTTGAGCGTTTAAGAAAAATTGTGAAAGAAGCTGCGGAACAATCACATAGAAGTGAAATTCCGGAAGTACATGCTCCGGCATCATTTAAACAACTGCTTACAATGAGTGGTGAGTATGATGTTTGTCTTGTTGCTTACGAAGAGGAAGCAAAACAAGGCGAGAAATCTAATTTTGCGAAAGCTTTAACGACAATGAAACCAGGTCAAAAGCTATTGATTGTATTTGGCCCAGAAGGCGGTTTAGCTGAGGAAGAGATTACAGCGCTTCGTGAACATAAATTTGTACCATCTAGTTTAGGACCAAGAATTTTAAGAACAGAAACGGCGCCGTTATACGCGTTAAGTGCTGCTTCGTATCATTTTGAATTGATGGGGTGATGATCAATGTCAACTGTTGCGTTCCATACGTTAGGTTGTAAAGTAAACCACTATGAAACAGAAGCCATTTGGCAATTGTTTAAACAAGGTGGTTATGAAAGAACAGAATATGAAAAGAAAGCTGATGTTTATGTTATTAACACATGTACAGTAACGAATACTGGGGACAAAAAAAGCCGTCAAGTAATCAGACGTGCTGTGCGTCAAAATCCAGATGCAGTTATTTGCGTAACGGGATGTTATGCACAAACATCTCCAGCTGAAATTATGGCGATTCCAGGTGTAGATATTGTAGTTGGTACACAGGATCGTGAAAAGATGTTAGGTTACATCGAAGAATTCCGTAAAGAGCGTCAACCAATTAATGCTGTCCGCAATATTATGAAAACACGTGTGTACGAAGAACTTGATGTACCTTATTTCACGGATCGTACACGTGCGTCTTTAAAAATACAAGAGGGTTGCAATAACTTCTGTACATTCTGTATCATTCCTTGGGCGCGTGGTTTAATGCGTTCTCGTGATGGAAAAGAGGTTATTAAACAAGCACAACAATTAGTGGATGCAGGCTATAAAGAAATCGTATTAACGGGTATTCATACAGGTGGATACGGCGAAGATATAAAAGATTATAACTTAGCTGGATTACTTCGTGATATGGAAGCGGAAGTAGGCGGATTAAAACGTCTTCGTATTTCTTCTATTGAAGCGAGTCAAATTTCAGATGAAGTAATTGAAGTGTTAGATAAATCTGAAGTAGTTGTACGTCACTTGCATATTCCGTTGCAATCTGGTTCTAATACTGTATTAAAACGTATGCGTCGTAAATATACGATGGAATTCTTCCAAGAGCGTTTAGATCGTTTGAAAGAAGCGTTACCAGGCCTTGCGATTACATCTGACGTAATCGTTGGTTTCCCAGGTGAAACAGAAGAAGAATTCATGGAAACATACAATTTCATTAAAGAGAACCGCTTCTCTGAGTTACACGTGTTCCCTTATTCAAAACGTACAGGAACACCTGCAGCACGCATGGAAGATCAAGTTCCTGAAGATGTGAAGAACGATCGTGTTCATCGTTTAATTGAGCTATCTAATCAATTAGCGAAAGAATATGCATCAGCGTTTGAAGGTGAAGTGCTTGAAATCATTCCAGAAGAGCAATTTAAAGACGGCGACCGTGAAGGGTTATATGTAGGGTATACAGATAACTACTTGAAAATTGTATTTGAAGGATCAGAAGAATTAATTGGTAAGCTAGTGAAAGTGAAAATTACGAAAGCTGGCTATCCATATAACGAAGCGCAATTTGTTCGTGTTCTTGAAGATGATGTGAAAAAAGAATCAGCAAGCGCATAAAAAAGAGCGTGCAACCGGAAATGGTTTGCATGCTTTCTTTATTTGAAGCGGTTAAGAACTAGAAGGTGGGGAGGCGTTTCGTGCATCCCTGTATGAAAAAAGTTGAAATGATAAAAATATAGTTGTCTTCATAAAAGAAGGATACTAGATATTTGTATAACTTTTGAAAAGGAAATGCTTCTATTCTTCTTTTATTCTGCCAAATAGTTGACCTGAAGTGATGAAATGTATTATAATCGTAAAAGACATGCTGAAGAAGTGTTTCTTTTTGCATGCTGAAGTTAGTATGTAAGTGTGATGTTTCGGAGGGAGGGAAAGAGAATGTCAAAAACAGTCGTTCGTAAAAACGAGTCTTTGGAGGATGCACTTCGCCGTTTTAAAAGATCGGTTTCTAAAACTGGTACACTTGCTGAAGCAAGAAAGCGCGAGTTTTATGAAAAACCAAGTGTAAAACGTAAGAAGAAATCTGAAGCGGCAAGAAAGCGTAAATTCTAAGAGAGGGTGTAAGTTATGAGTCTTCTCGGTCGTTTAAACGATGATATGAAACAAGCGATGAAGAATAAACAAAAAGAAAAATTAACCGTTATTCGTATGGTTAAGGCTGCTTTACAAAATGAAGGTATTAAACTGCAACATACTCTTACTGAAGAAGAGGAAGTAACAGTTTTAGCTCGTGAAGTAAAACAGTATAAGGACTCCCTCCTTGAATTTAAAAAAGCTGGTCGTGAAGACCTTGTTAATAAACTGCAAAGTGAAATTCAGATTTTAAGCGCATATTTGACAGAGCAATTAACTGAAGAAGAACTAGTTGATGTAATCAAACAAGTTATTTCTGAAGTTGGTGCGACTTCTAAAGCAGATATGGGTAAGGTGATGACTGCTGTTATGCCGAAAGTAAAAGGTAAAACAGACGGATCACTTGTGAATAAGTTGGTTATCCAGCTATTAGCATAAAAAAACGTCTCATTTCGTATGAGACGTTTTTTTATTGTTCTTATTAAGGGAAAAACGCTATATTGCTTAAAAAGCGTTTCTGTAAGTGATAGAAACGCCTCTGGTATGTAAAAAAGGGTAACGGCCTTAGTTATGATTAATCCCACCATAAAAAAAGCTTTTTCGTTTTCTTAATTTCTTCGACTAACTCCTCAATGCTTTCTGTTCCTTGTTCCACTATATCTGGACAAAATTCATACATTTCTTGCGCGAAAGATTGCATTTCGGCGTCTGTAGGTAACACGCTAAAAATGGTATCAACCCAGTCATAATCTGCACTGATTATGATAAAAGGATAGCGATCATTCCATTTTCTTAGTTTAAAAATAACATCTTTATTGCTAACTTCGTAATTAACGCCATTTGTTGGTTGGATTGCAAGGATATCAAATTGGCCATTTCCTTGTATACTTCCAATGCTACACTTACTCTTACTTCCTTGACTAAAATTTCTTTCACAAATAAAAGCTAAGTATGGGGGGCTGAAGCTCAGATTGAAGTTTTATAACTTGCTGTTCAGCATAATCTTCAAAGGTAACGACAGAGACTCCAGCTATTTTAGATTTTGAATCAGTTGCATAGAAGGGCTAGATACTACTGTCAGTGACTTGTTTTATAACGTTCAAAATTTCTTGACTAAATCCAATTTCCTTTCGTATTTCCTTGCTTATTAATTCATTTTTTTGTTTTTTAGTGAATCCTAATATTTTTTGAAATTCATATAACAACTACCTATAAAGTATTCTTACTTACAACGTAAAATTTAGAGTGGAGCAATTTCTTTTTCGAATTTTATTTCATTTGTCTAATGAATGACAACTACTTATTCTATGGTCAGTATGTCACGCCCAGAACAAATTGTAACAGGGTTTTTCAAGTTTCTAACTTCTCACTAGGCTCAATTTCTTCATGCAACTTGTACTGATATGCCCTAGGGGCGCATATTCTTGTATTAATACTTCTATTATTAAGGATCACATCCTCTGATCCATCATTGTCCCGATAAATATGATTTCATATAGCGACTGTTTTATTAACATGATATGAACTCTTACAGAATATAGTTATGTTAGTGAAGTCGTTATAACACGATAGGCACTTGTGAAGAAATACATATATGGGATGAGAGGGGGGTCTTTCGAGATGAAGAAATTAGAACAAATGAAAAATTGGTTAACAAAACAAGTAGACCTACCAGTGGATGTATTAATGGATCTACCTCGGATTACTCTTGTTGGGCAAATACATATTTATATAGAAAATCATCGGGGACTATTAGTGTTTTCAGATAAAGAAGTGCGATTGCTTTTAAAACACGGTCAATTACTAATTAAAGGACAATCCTTTGTTATTAAAACGATTCTTCCAGAAGAGCTTTTGCTCGAAGGGATAATTGAGCAAGTAACATTTTTAGAAAATGAAAAAAAAGGTGATTGAAGTGAAACTTCCATTAGTGAAGTTTTTCTTCTTTATCCTGTAAAAGTTTCGTTGATAGAGATCGATTACAGTTTTACTTTGTTTCATTTTAGTACGAGCTATTTTAATGCTTCAAATCTACTTTTAGAAAGGTAGTGAAGGTGGTAAATGAAAAATAAATGGTTTATAAAGTGGCTTGGATATGTAAAAGTGCGAATTGAAGGTAGAGGAGCGGAACGGTTTGTTAATGAATGTGTACGGAGGAATTTATTAGTTTGGGATGTTAAGAAGATAGCTGATGAAACGTTAGTTTTTTGTATGTTGTTACGCGATGTGAAAAAAATAAAACCAATTTATAGAAAAAATGAATGTAAATTATACTTTATTGGACGTTATGGTTTTCCTTTTTGGAATAAGCGTTTAATTAAAAACAGTGGATTTTTAATTGGGTTTTTAATTTTCTTTTTTGGCGTGATTGCAATGTCCAATATGGTTTGGAAAATTGAAATTACAGGAGCAAAACCTGAAACAGAATATATATTGATGAAAGAATTGGATAAAATGGGTATTAAAAAAGGAAAACTACAGTTTCAAATGCCGAATGTAGAAGATGTACAACGCCATTTGACAGATAATATTAATGCCATTACTTGGGCGGGATTAGAAGTAAGAGGAACGACGTATCATTTTAAAATTGTTGAAAAAAACGAACCGAAAAAAGAAAAGGAACAAATGCCGCAAAATTTAGTAGCAAAAAAAGAAGCGATTATTACAAAAACGTTTGTAGAAGTTGGAAAGCCGGTTGTACTGAAAAATGATCATGTGGAAAAAGGGCAGATTCTCGTATCGGGAATATATGGTAATGAGGAAAGTCCAACGATTGTTTCAGCGAAAGGTATTGTGTATGGCGAAACGTGGTATACATCTAAGGTGGATGTCCCGTTAAAGACGCAATTCCAAGTGTATACTGGTAATGTATACAATGAACATTTTCTTAAATTTGGGGGTACGAAAATAAAAATATGGGGATTTCAACATGATAAGTATAAACGCTCTCGTACTGAAAGTGTAAAGCATGATGTGAAATTATTTGGTTTTACACTGCCGATTGCATATGAAAAAGATGTTGTGAGAGAAGAGGAAGAAGCGAACCGAGAATATACAGAAAAGCAAGCGCTGAAAGTAGCGAAAGAGATGGCCGAAAAAGAACTAAAGAAAAAATTGGATGAACATGCTATGATTGTAAGTGATAAGATTTTGAGTAAAGAGGTTGAGGCGGATCAACTAAAAGTCACATTGCATTATACTGTGATTGAAAATATTGCAGAGCCACAACCAATATCCGAATCCGATATTCAAGGAGACTGAGTAATGGCAGAACAATTAGTAGAAATGAACCAACAATTGGAAAATACTAACGAAGCAATCGCTCTTTTTGGAGTCAATGATGCGCATTTAAAAGTAATTGAACGAGAACTGAATGTATCGATCGTAACTAGAGGAGAAACTGTTCACGTATCTGGGGCAGTTGAAACGGTGACACTCGTAGAAAAAATCTTACAGCAATTACTTGTTGTAATTCGTAAAAGTATATCAATTTCAGAGAGAGATGTTGCGTATGCAATTCAGCTCGCACAACAAGGGAAAGTTGCTCAATTTGAAGAGTTATATGAAGAAGAAATTTTCAAGACTGCAAAAGGTAAATCCATTCGTGTAAAAACAATGGGGCAAAGACGATATATTCATGCAATGAAGAAGAATGATATTGTCTTTGGGATAGGGCCTGCAGGAACTGGAAAAACATACTTAGCCGTAGTAATGGCTGTGAGAGCTTTAAAACAAGGATATGTAAAGAAAATCATTCTAACAAGACCTGCTGTAGAAGCTGGAGAAAATTTAGGTTTTTTACCAGGGGATTTGAAAGAGAAGGTAGATCCATACTTACGCCCATTATATGATGCCTTACATGATATTCTTGGACAAGAATATACGCAGCGTATGATGGAACGAGGAGTAATTGAAATCGCGCCGCTTGCTTATATGAGGGGGCGTACGCTTGATGATTCATTTGTTATTTTAGATGAGGCTCAAAATACAACGGGTGCTCAAATAAAAATGTTTTTAACAAGATTAGGTTTTAGTTCTAAAATGGTTATTACAGGGGACCCTTCACAAGTAGACTTGCCAAAAGGGGTAAAATCAGGGCTATCTATAGCTGCTAATATTTTATCTGGTGTATCAGGTCTGTCATTTATTACATTAGAACAAACAGACGTTGTCAGACATCCATTGGTGCAACGTATTATTGAGGCATATGATAAAATGGAATGATCCTATTTGTCAGGATCATTTCTTTTTGTATGATAAGGTTGGCGAACGGCATATTTTTTACTATCATGAAAGATAAGGAAAATAAACTATAGGTACTGGTGTATAAAATGTTACCTCAAAGTATCGTTGGGTAGAAGAAATGAAAGCTATAAATAGTTTCACTTTATTTCTGGAGAGGAGAAGGTATTGAAATCATGTCAAGATCTCAAGAAATTTCTAAGTGGTTTCGTAATTTACAACATTCGAAAAAACTAAGTTGGATTTCTTACGTTGTATTAGGAGCAGTGCTGTTTTTTGCGCTTATGAATAATGTAAAACCAGAGCAATTAGATGTTAACATGTATTCTATTGCGAAAAAGACAATCCATTCTCCTATAAAAATTGAAGATAAAGTTACAACGGATAAAAAGAAAAAAGAAGCCTCTACAAAAGTTGAAGATCAATATACATATAAAAGTGAGTATAAACAAAATAAAGTTGATATTGTGAATGACGTCTTTGCTAAAGTGGATGAAGTGGTGCAAGAGATTAAAGCTGTTGGACCGGATGATCAAAAAAAGATGACTGATGCTGAGAAAGTGGACAAGTTAAAAAAGAAACTACCCGCTGACTTAACGAAAGAATTATCTGATTCAAACTTACTAAATTTGATTAATGCAGATTCGAGCCAATTAGTATTAGCGAAAGATGCTGCGGTCACAGCGATTAATAGTATCATGACTGAGCACATTAAAATGGACGAATTGAAAGATGCGAAAGAACGATATGTAAGTGAGATGAATAGTGTTAATGTTGATAATGGTTTAAAAGAGTCAATTAAGGCGCTAGGAAGATATGCAATTTCAGCGAATTATTTTTATGACCCGATCTTAACGAAAGAGAAGAGAAAAGCAGAGGAAGATTTAGTTCCACCTGTTTATATTCTTCAAGGACAAGTTCTCGTTAGAGAAGGTGAAACAATTTCAAGTGATGTGTATAATCAGTTGAAATTAGTTGGCTTGTTAGAAAAAGGGAACGGTTTTCAACCTTATGTTGGATTAGCGGTACTCATTGGTGTGTTACTATACTTTATGCATAAACAATTTGAATTATTTTTAAAGAGAAAAAGAGAAGATAGACCGTATGTTTTAGCGTATATCACAATTTTGTCTATCACAATCGTTTTAATGAAAATCATTAGTTTGTTTCAAAAACTTGAATATGCAGGGATTGCATATGTTGTCCCGGTTGCGATGGGAACAATACTTGTGAAATTAATGATTGGTGATCGATTTGTCTTTTTAACGAGTATGATTTTTTCTGTATGCGGAAGTATTATGTTTAATGAAGGAGTAACGAGTACATTAAATTATAGTGTAGGGATTTACGTATTGTTAAGTTCATTATCGGTTAGTATTTTCTTGAGAGAAAAAAATCGTCGTACAATGATTTTACAAGCTGGTATACTCGTTTCTGTATTAAATGTAGTCGTATTGGCGGCGCTCTTATTATTACGTAATGGGAATTTTTCGCCTCTTGAAATTGGTACGCAATTATTAATGGCTTCACTTTCAGGGATTATATCATCCGTTTTGGCTATGGGGATTTTACCATATTTAGAAAGTGGACTTGGAATCGTATCAAGTATGAAGCTTATGGAACTATCAAGTCCAAATCATCCGCTTTTACGCAGAATTTTGTTAGAAGCGCCAGGGACATATCATCATAGTGTAATGGTAGCGAATCTTTCTGAAGCTGCTTGCGAAGCAGTCGGGGCAAATGGTGTATTAGCGCGTGTAGGGGCATATTATCATGATGTAGGAAAAACAGTACAACCACAATTCTTTATTGAAAACCAAATGGGGATTGAAAACCCGCATGATAAATTAGATCCTGTAACGAGTAAAGATATTATAATTGCTCACGTAACGGATGGAGTAAGAATGCTCGAAGAATATCATATTCCACAAGAAATTATTGATATCGCGGGGCAACATCACGGTACAACGTTACTGAAATATTTTTATTATAAAGCGATTAAAGAAGATAAAGAAAAATATACAGAAGAGATGTTCCGTTATCCGGGTTCAAAAGCAACTTCGAAGGAATCGGCAATTGTTGGTATTGCTGATAGTGTAGAAGCTGCGGTACGTTCTATGAATCACCCAACGCCAGAACAAATTAATAATTTAGTGCAAAGCATTATTAAAGATCGATTGCAAGACGGTCAATTTAGTGAATGTGATTTGACGTTTAAGGAACTACAAATCGTTGGGAAAACGTTATGTGAAACGTTAAATGGTATTTTCCATTCGCGTATTACATATCCGGAAATTCCGGAAGAAAAGGAGAAAGAATGAGTTTGTTAATTGATTTTATTGATGAAACAGAAGAAGTAAAAGAAGCGTATATGAGTTTAATTCGTGAAGTGTTAGAAAAGGCAGCTCAAATGGAAAATATCGAGGATGGCGCGGAGGTATCGGTGACATTTGTAGATAATGAGCGCATTAGAGAAATTAATCGTGATTACCGAGATAAAGATCAACCTACAGATGTAATATCCTTTGCCATGGAAGAGATGGGAGAAGGGGAAATGGAGATTGTTGGTGCAGAGATGCCGCGCATGTTAGGTGATCTTATTATCTCTATTCCAAGGGCGAAAGAGCAGGCTGAAGAGTACGGCCATTCTTTCGATCGTGAACTTGGATTTTTGGCGTTACATGGCTTTTTACATTTGCTTGGTTATGATCACATGACAGAAGAAGAAGAAAAAGAAATGTTCGGAAGACAAAAAGAAATTTTAGAAGCTTTTGGATTAGGACGATGAAAAAAGGAAAACTTATAGATAGTTTTGGATATGCTATAGCTGGTATGTTCTTTTGTCTTCGTCATGAACGAAATATGAAAATTCATTATTTAGCCGCAGTCATTGTTATATGCTGCGGCTTTTATTTCCATATTACGAAAATAGAGTGGATGATATTACTTATTGTAATAGGGAGTGTAATGAGTTTAGAAATGGTAAATACGGCTGTAGAAAAAACAGTAGATTTAGCGACTGCTGATATTCATCCGTTTGCAAAAATTGCAAAGGATGTTGCAGCAGGAGCGGTTTTATTGTTTGCAATTATAGCTGTTATAATTGGTGCTATTATCTTTTTACCGTATATGGTATAGTTGCATTCCGAAGTTTTTATTAAGCTTTGGAAGTGCCGTAAGGGCCTTTAATGAGAGAGTGTATCTCTTCATAGCTGTGAACAGGAAGGATGCGGGAATATGAATAGTAAACAATTAATTTTAGAAGCAATCGAAGCGCGTAAACAAGCGTACGTACCATATTCTAAATTTCAAGTAGGTGCAGCATTATTAACGAGCGATGGAAAAGTATATCGTGGATGTAATGTTGAGAATGCATCATATGGCTTATGTAATTGTGCTGAAAGAACAGCTTTATTTAAGGCGGTTTCTGAAGGAGATAAAGAATTTGTAGCCATTGCGGTTGTAGCAGATACAAAGCGTCCAGTACCTCCTTGTGGAGCATGTCGACAAGTTATGGTAGAATTATGTAAACAGGATACGAAAGTATACTTATCAAATTTACATGGTGACGTTCAAGAGACGACAGTCGGAGAATTGTTACCAGGAGCATTTTTAGCGGAGGATTTACATGAATAGAAAAGGTTATAAATCAGGTTTTGTCTCTATTATTGGCAGACCGAATGTTGGAAAATCTACATTTTTAAACCGTATTATCGGCCAGAAAATTGCTATTATGAGTGATAAGCCACAAACGACTCGTAATAAAATTCAAGGTGTATATACAGAAAATGATTCACAAGTTATTTTCATTGATACACCAGGAATACATAAACCTAAACATAAATTAGGCGACTTCATGGTAAAGATGGCTCAAACGACATTGAAAGAAGTTGATATTGTTCTGTTTATGGTCAATGCAGTTGAAGGATTTGGTCGTGGTGAGGAATTCATCATTGAGAAATTAAAAGAAACGAAACAACCAGTATTTTTAGTAATTAATAAAATTGACCAACTTCATCCAGAACAATTACTAGAGTTAATTGATCAATATCGTAAACTACATGAGTTTGCAGAGATTGTACCAATTTCTGCGTTAGACGGTAATAATGTGGATGCTTTAATTGGAACAATTAAAAAGTATTTACCAGAAGGACCACAATACTATCCAGATAATCAAGTAACGGATCATCCGGAGAGATTTATTATTGCGGAGCTTATTCGTGAGAAAGTACTACATTTAACACGTGAAGAAGTGCCGCATTCTGTGGCTGTTGTTATCGATGCGATTCAAAAGCGTGAGGGCGGCGCAGTTTATATAAATGCAACGATTGTTGTTGAACGTGCATCGCAAAAAGGAATCATCATCGGAAAACAAGGGAAAATGTTAAAAGAAGTTGGTAAGCGAGCTCGTTTTGATATTGAAGCGCTACTTGGTTCTAAAGTATTTTTAGAAGTATGGGTAAAAGTGCAAAAAGATTGGCGTAACAAGCTGTCACAGCTTCGAGACCTTGGTTTCCGTGAAGACGAGTATTAAAATATAGTAAAGCTGTAATCAGTGGATGGTTTGTTCATCCGCTGATTATTGGTTTTTATGAACTTTGATAAATTAGGAAAAATTTTTCTCACATGAAAATGGACAAAATGGGTCAATTTAATAACAACAAAGGAAATTGGTTTATAGGCTACGCTTATTGAGAAAGGTGGATTCTTATGCTAGATTTTACCTGGAAGTTTTTCTCCAAAACAGGAAGCATTGAAACGTACTTGCTTTTGAAAGAAATGGAAAAAGACGTAAACGATGAGATGGATCAACATGAAGAGGAGCTAGCGCATCTAGACTCTCCAATTTCTTGACCCGTTTTGTTCAAACCTTGGATGGTGACGAACATGTTTCAAAAAGTTGAGGGCATCGTTATCCGTACGACAGATTACGGAGAAACGAACAAGATTGTTACAATATTCTCAAGAGAACTTGGTAAGATAAGTGCAATGGCAAGAGGGGCAAAAAAACCGAAAAGCCGGTTAGCATCTGTGTCGCAATTAATGACACATGGCCATTTTCTTATTCAAATGGGATCAGGGCTTGGAACATTGCAACAAGGCGAGATTATTTCAACTATGAAAGAAATTCGCGAGGATATATTTTTAACTGCTTATGCATCATTTATTGTTGAGTTAACTGATAAAGCAACAGAAGATAAAAAACATAATCCGTATTTATTTGAAATGTTATATCAAACGTTGCATTATATGTGTGAGGGTGTTGATTCAGAAGTATTATCATTAATTTATCAAACGAAAATGCTTCCGGTATTAGGGATGCGCCCGTACTTTGATACATGTGCGATTTGTCATCAAGAAACAGACTTTGTCGCCTTCTCCGTCAGGGAAGGCGGTTTTCTGTGCTCACGTCATGCAGAGCAAGACCCATATCGTATACCGGTAGGAGAAGCTGTTCATAAATTATTACGTCTTTTCTTCCATTTCGATTTACATAGGCTCGGAAATGTATCGGTAAAGGATAGCACAAAAAAACAAATGCGCTTAGTATTGAATACATATTATGATGAATATTGCGGAATTTATTTGAAATCAAGACGTTTCTTAGAACAACTTGATAAGTTTCAAATATAATTTTGGGCCGTATACGGTCCTTTTTACATACTTTCTTTTTCGGATAGCATATTTAGTATATAATATTTAAGAGATAGTATAACTTTTTTCGTTGTGCATTAAAGGTGGTGATTATCATAGAGCTGAATAAACGGCAAGAACATATCATTCAGATTGTAAAAGATCACGGTCCTATTACAGGGGAATCAATTGCAGCGCAATTGGGTCTAACACGTGCGACGCTAAGACCAGACTTAGCAATTTTAACGATGGCTGGTTATTTAGAAGCACGTCCACGTGTAGGTTATTTTTATACGGGTAAAACTGGGGGACAGCTATTATCTGAAGCTGTTAAGAAAATTAAAGTACAAGATTATCAATCTAGACCGGTTGTAATTGATAAAAATGTTTCCGTATACGATGCAATTTGTACGATGTTTTTAGAGGACGTTGGTACATTGTTCGTTGTAGATCAGATGACTCTATTAGTTGGGGTTGTGTCTCGTAAAGATTTATTAAGAGCGAGCTTAGGAAAGCAGGATTTAACCTCTCTTCCGGTTAATATTATCATGACAAGGATGCCAAACATTGCGATGTGTCGTAGAGAGGATTCTTTATATGATATTGCGATGGAATTAATAGAAAGACAGATTGATGCAATGCCAGTTGTAAAAGATACGAAACAAGGTTTAGAAGTGATTGGGCGAATTACAAAAACAAATATTACACGTGCGTTTGTAAATTTAGTAAATAACGAATAAGTGTAATTTGTTTAAAGTGAGGTAATGTAATGGATAATAAAATCGTATATGTCGTATCTGACTCTGTAGGGGAAACGGCTGATTTGGTTGTTCGAGCAGCAATGGGGCAATTCCCGTTTGCTCCTGATATTAGACGTGTACCGTATGTAGAAGATACAGGGACATTAAAAGAAGTGATTTCGATTGCTAAGAGTAATCAAGCACTTATATGTTTTACGTTAGTTAAGCCTGATATGCGCCAGTATTTAGTGACGGAGGCTGCAAGAGAAGGGGTAGAGGCATACGATATTATCGGCCCTCTTATTGATCAAATTGAAGAAATTACGGGGCAAGTGCCGAGGTATGAGCCAGGTGTTGTCCGTAGGTTAGATGAAGAATACTTTAAAAAAATTGAAGCGATTGAGTTTGCTGTGAAGTATGATGACGGCAGAGATGCAAGAGGTATTTTAAAAGCAGATATCGTGTTGATTGGTGTTTCGCGTACATCAAAAACACCACTTTCTCAATATTTAGCTCATAACAAACGCTTGAAAGTTGCGAATGTACCACTCGTACCAGAAGTTGACCCACCTGAAGAACTATATCAAGTGGCAAAAGAAAAATGTTTCGGTTTGAAAATTACGCCAGATAAGTTAAATCATATTCGAAAAGAACGATTAAAATCACTTGGATTAAGTGATGGAGCAACGTATGCAAATATTAATCGTATTCAAGAAGAAATTGATCACTTTGAGGAAGTAATTAGTAAAATAAATTGCCAAGTAATCGATGTATCCAATAAAGCGATTGAAGAAACAGCAAATATTATTGTGAATGCAGTGCAAAACCAAAAAATGTTTTAGCACATTTACCAAAGGTGAATGTGCTTTTTTCGCTCTGGTGAAATATGATATCTATGGATTTTGTAATAGATTGTAGTGTAATGGTTATACTTATACTCCTTTGTCTTTTAGTATATTCAAGGTGTGAGTTTGTCATCCTGAAATGTAAGATGAAAAAATAAAGGGATATGTAGCGTAGTTGAAGAAAATATATTATAATAAAAAATTGTGATAAAAACCTATATTTTACGTTTAGACTTTAATTTTTCAGAATAAACTAGGGATAGGATTTACGAAAAAGACATGTAATTACGTTAAATCGACAAAATCTATACAAGAAAACGCACATTATGGAAGGATTCACAGAAGGGATGTAGAATACAGAAATATGCAAAACATCAACAACATATTAGTTGGTATAGATGCATGTCCCGTGAAGAATGAAATTGTGCAAGTTGGAGCGGAATTTCATGTCGGAATTTTGTTTGTCGCATCATATGCTCATCCTTTAAGGAAATAGCAAGGCAATTGGATCTTTGTAGATACTGAACAAAATGGAGTTGATTGTTATATGGATCAACATGAAAAAGCTACAGATCTCAAGATCAAACAGTATATGTGACTTGCTACTGTTCTTGTAAAAAGGTGTATATGTATTGTTTCTAAGAGGTACATTTGTAACAGATGAGCAAATGTATACAATTTTATATAGCAGGTATGTATCTGCGATTTATGCAGATAAAGGACCTATAGGAAAGGTTCAAAACCGTTTATACAATGTAATCGGCAACACTTTCTAACAAGTTTAGAAAAATATTGTCGAATTATAAAGGAATTTTTTAATTTATATCGAATACAAAATACGACACGGAGATGGAGTTATGGGGAACAGAATTCCCGAAGAAGTTGTTGAACAGATTCGGACATCATCCGATATTGTAGAAGTAATTGGTGAATACGTTCAACTTAGAAAACAGGGGCGTAACTATTTCGGCCTTTGTCCATTTCATGGTGAGAATTCTCCTTCATTCTCTGTTTCATCTGATAAGCAAATTTTTCATTGCTTCGGATGTGGAGAAGGCGGAAATGTATTTTCATTTCTAATGAAAATGGAAGGACTGGCTTTTACCGAGGCTGTTCAAAAGCTAGGCGAAAGAAATGGAATTGCGGTTGCAGAGTACACATCAGGGCAAGGACAACAAGAAGACATATCTGATGACACTGTCATCATGCAACAAGCTCATGAATTATTGAAAAAGTATTATCATCATTTATTAGTAAATACGGAAGAGGGAAATGAAGCACTTTCATATTTATTAAACCGTGGTATTACGAAAGAGATGATTGAGAAGTTTGAAATTGGTTATGCATCACCTGCTTGGGATGCAGCGACGAAAATTTTACAAAAAAGAGGTTTATCGCTGTCTAGTATGGAACAAGCTGGCCTTCTAATAAGAAGTGAGAAGGATGGTAGTCATTACGATCGCTTCCGTGGAAGAGTTATGTTCCCGATCTATACGTTACAAGGTAAGGTGATAGCGTTTAGTGGAAGGGCGTTAGGAGATGACACTCCAAAATATTTAAATAGCCCGGAAACGCCGATTTTTCACAAAAGTAAATTGTTGTATAACTTCCACCAAGCAAGACCGTTTATTAGAAAGCGTGGGCAAGTGGTTCTTTTTGAAGGATATGCCGATGTACTAGCTGCGGTAAAAAGTGGCGTGGAAGAAGCCGTTGCGACAATGGGAACGGCTTTAACTGAAGAACAAGCAAAACTTCTGCGACGTAACGTTGAAACTGTTGTTCTTTGCTATGATGGTGATAAAGCAGGGCGAGAAGCGACGATGAAAGCAGGGCAATTATTGCTAAAAGTTGGTTGCCAAGTGAAAGTCACATCCTTGCCAGATAAGCTTGATCCTGATGAATATGTGCAACAATATGGGACTACCGCTTTTGAAAATCTTGTGAAATCAAGTGTGAGTTTTGTTGGTTTTAAAATAAATTATTTGCGTTTAGGGAAAAATTTGCAAGATGAGTCTGGCAAAGAAGAATATGTGAAAAGTGTTTTAAAAGAGTTATCGTTGTTACAAGATGCGATGCAGGCAGAGTCATATTTGAAGTCATTATCGCAAGAATTTTCGTATTCAATGGAAACACTTTTGAATCAATTGCACCAATATCGCAAAGAACAAAAGGTACAGCAAAAACAAATAAAGCAGGTTGCTAAACCGTCTCAAGTCGTTCAAACAAAACCGAAGTTAACAGGTTTTGAAAGAGCGGAAAGAGAAATTATTTACCATATGTTGCAAAGTGCAGAAGTAGCTGTTCGTATGGAATCCCATATAGAAGATTTTCATACAGAAGAACATAAAGGGATTTTATATGAACTATACGCATATTATGAAAAGGGAAATGAACCTTCAGTCGGAACATTTTTAAGTTGGCTCTCTGATGAAAAGTTGAAAAATATTATCACTGATATTTCGACGGATGAATTTATTAATCCAGAATACACAGAAGAAGTGTTGCAAGGCCATTTGGAGACGCTTAGACGGCATCAGGAAAAACTTGAAAAGATGGAGATCATCTTTAAAGTGAAACAAATGGAAAAAACAGATCCTGTAGAGGCTGCTAAATATTATGTAGCATATTTACAAAATCAAAAAGCGAGAAAATAGCTTTTTTGATAAAGTTTTAGTATAATGAATGTTTGTATCTCGCGTAAGGAGGGGAACAGATGGCTGACAAACCAGCTCGTTCTAAACAAATTGAAACTGAAATGACCCTTGAGCAAGTGAAAGAGCAACTCACTGAGCTCGGAAAAAAACGTGGCGTTCTTACATATGAAGAGATTGCAGAACGCATGAATGGATTTGAAATTGAATCCGATCAAATGGATGAATACTATGAATATTTAGGTGAACAAGGCATTGACTTAGTTGGTGATAATGACAACGAAGAAGGCCCTAATAATCGCCAAATTACAAAAACAGAAGAAGAGTTTGACCTCAATGATTTAAGTGTACCACCTGGGGTTAAAATCAACGATCCTGTTCGTATGTATTTAAAAGAAATTGGTCGTGTAGACCTACTATCTGCAGAAGAAGAAATTCGACTTGCAACGCGTATTGAAGAAGGCGATGAAGAAGCGAAACGTCGTCTTGCAGAAGCAAACTTACGTCTTGTAGTAAGTATTGCAAAGCGCTACGTAGGCCGTGGTATGCTTTTCTTAGACTTAATTCAAGAAGGTAATATGGGTCTAATTAAAGCTGTTGAAAAGTTCGATTATCGTAAAGGTTTCAAATTTAGTACGTATGCAACTTGGTGGATTCGCCAAGCTATTACACGTGCCATTGCAGACCAAGCGCGAACAATTCGTATTCCAGTTCATATGGTTGAAACGATTAATAAGTTAATTCGTGTACAACGTCAATTATTACAAGATTTAGGTCGCGAACCGTCTCCTGAAGAGATTGGTGAAGAAATGGATCTTGCTCCAGAAAAAGTACGTGAAATCTTAAAAATTGCACAGGAGCCAGTTTCTCTTGAAACACCAATTGGTGAAGAAGATGACTCCCATTTAGGTGACTTTATTGAAGACCAAGAAGCAACATCGCCTGCGGACCATGCAGCCTATGAATTGCTAAAAGAACAATTAGAAGATGTGTTAGATACACTAACAGATCGTGAAGAAAATGTTCTGCGTCTTCGTTTCGGTTTAGATGATGGACGAACTCGTACGCTTGAAGAAGTTGGGAAAGTATTCGGCGTAACGAGAGAGCGTATCCGTCAAATTGAAGCAAAAGCACTTCGCAAATTAAGACATCCAAGTCGTAGTAAGCGTCTTAAGGATTTCTTAGAATAGGTTATTTTTTAAGTTTACTTCACCTTTGTGAAGTAAACTTTTTTATTTTGTTAATTTTTGTTAAAATTTAGCTATCGGCAACGATTACAATTTCTTGTAATTTATTTTACAGAATTGTCTTTTGATTTGCAAATGCTCATTTTTCGATTTTTCGATTAATTTTGTTTATTCTATACAAAAATATATGTAGAAAAGCGAAAAATATGATGAGAAACGTTAATAATTATCGAAATAATAAGCTATATGACAATAAAAAACAATAAACTGAATTTATGGAATATTTTTAACAACTAGTAGTTTACTCTTTTCTGATAGAGCGTTTTCAAGTACAATGGAAATGACTGAATCATCTAACTATTTAGGGGTATAGAGGGGGGAGAAGAGATATGAAACGTAATCCGCTGATTCCGTTCGCTCTTATTGCAGCATTAGGTATTATCGTTATGTTTGTATTTTCATTTCAGGGGCTAAATAAATCTAAAGAGTTAGCTGATGCAAAAAATGGCGGGAAGCCAGCACAAACAGCATCAAAACCAGAGGATATTGTGAAGCAAAGCTGTACGAGCTGCCACGGTGATCAGTTACAAGGGGCGGTAGGACCTAACTTACAAAAAATTGGTGGGAAACTTTCAAAGGATGAAATTAAAGAAATTCTTTCGAAAGGAAAGGGCAATATGCCTGCCAATATAGTTCCAGCTGATCAAGCCACTAAAGTAGCTGATTGGTTATCGAAGAAAAAATAAAGTCCCGTATGACAAGCCTTTTGCTTATGCAAAGGGCTTGTTTTTCTATATTTTCTAAAATACGATGAATGATATAGAAGTGAATTGTTGTTATGGGCTTGCAACAACTACTATAAATTCATTATCATGGAGACAGACTGACAAGAGAAGGAGTAATGGAAATACATGAATGAAGTAAAGCTTTCAAAACGATTAGAAGAAGTTGTGCGTGAAATACCAGTAGGATCTACAGTTGCTGATATTGGATCGGATCATGCGTATTTACCGTGTTATACAATTATAAATAATATTGCTACAAAAGCAGTTGCAGGAGAAGTTGTAGATGGACCATTTCGTTCTGCACAAGCAACTGTAGCTGAAAGTGGCTTACAAGATAAAGTAGATGTACGTAAAGGGAATGGATTAGCTGTTATCGCGCCAGGAGAAGTAGATGTTATTACGGTTGCTGGAATGGGCGGAGCGTTAATTCGTGACATTTTAGAAAGTGGTAAAGAAAAATTAGAAGGTGTAACACGTTTAATTTTACAGCCGAATATTGCAGCACATCATATTCGTGAATGGTTTGTTGAAAATGGTTGGGAGCTTATCCATGAAAAAATCGTAAAAGAAGATGGGAAAATTTACGAGATTTTAGTAGGAGAGCGAGGAAATGTCGAAGCACCTTACTCGGAAAATAAACAAGCGGGATTGTTTATGGGGCCATTTCTAATAAAAGAGAAAAATGAAGCTTTTGGTGAGAAATGGGAAGGGGAATTGAAAAACTTCCAAAATATTTTAAAACAGTTAGAACGTGCGGCTAATTCTGAAGAAACAAAAGCGAAACGTGCAGAAGTAGAAGCGAAAATGAAAATGATAGGGGAGATTTTATCATGAGTAAAATTCCAAACGGCCATGAAATTATTTCTTTATTTGAAAGTATGTATCCGAAGCATTTGGCGATGGAAGGAGATAAAATTGGTCTGCAGATTGGAGCGCTTAATAAATCTGTACAACACGTATTGATTGCGTTAGATGTAACGAAGGAAGTTGTGGAGGAAGCGATTCAATTAGGAGCGAATGTCATTATCGCGCATCATCCTTTAATTTTTAATCCGTTAAAAGCGATTCATACAGATAAAGCGTACGGAAGAATTATTGAAACGTGTATTAAAAATGATATTGCCATTTATGCAGCGCATACAAATGTGGATGTTGCCAAGGGCGGAGTAAATGATTTACTTGCTGAGGCGTTAGGGTTGCAAAATACAGAAGTTCTAGCACCAACATATGCGGAAGAAATGAAAAAAGTTGTTGTGTTTGTGCCAGTAACTCATGCAGAAGAAGTACGAAAAGCATTAGGAGACGCAGGTGCTGGTCATATCGGCAATTATAGCCACTGTACGTTTAGTAGCGAGGGTACAGGTACGTTTGTACCTCAAGAGGGGACAAATCCTTATGTAGGGGAAACTGGACAGTTAGAGCGCGTAGAAGAAGTGCGAATCGAAACGATTATTCCAGTTTCACTACAACGAAAAGTGATTAAAGCGATGGTAACGGCACATCCATATGAAGAAGTAGCGTATGATGTGTATCCACTTGATAACAAAGGCGAAACATTAGGGCTTGGGAAAATAGGATACTTAAAAGAAGAAATGACACTTGGACAGTTTGCAGAACATGTAAAGCAATCATTAGATGTAAAGGGTGCACGAGTTGTTGGGAAATTAGATGATAAAGTGCGCAAAGTAGCTGTACTTGGTGGTGATGGTAACAAATACATCAATCAAGCTAAATTTAAAGGAGCGGATGTATATGTAACAGGTGACATGTATTATCATGTTGCTCATGATGCGATGATGCTCGGTTTAAATATAGTTGACCCAGGACATAACGTTGAAAAAGTAATGAAGCAAGGTGTGCAAAAGCAATTACAAGAAAAAGTGGATGCAAAGAAACTCAATGTACACATTCATGCTTCGCAATTACATACAGATCCATTTACATTTGTATAAGAAAAATAAAAACCGTTGCTCATATAGGCAACGGTTTTTATTATTGTTCTTTTTTCACTTTTACACGAGGTAATATTTTTTGTAACGGTACTTTTCGAACTCTCTCCCATGTAGCGGGATTCATTGGGTCATATTGATCTAAGAAAGCGATAACTTCTTTTGTAATTGGAGTTGGAGTAGAAGCACCTGCTGTAACAGCTACGTTTTCTACACCTTGTAGCCACTCTAATTGGATTTCGCTTACATCAGCAACTCGATATGCTTTTGTACCTGCGATTTCTTGTGATACTTGTGCTAAGCGATTTGAATTATTACTTTTCGGATCACCAACAACAATTGTTAAGTCTGCAACATCAGCTTGTTTAGCGACAGCTTCTTGGCGAACTTGGGTTGCTAAACAAATTTCTTTATGGAATTCTGCTGTTGGGAATTTTTTTTGAATGTCCTCCATCAAATGTTGAACATCCCATTGACTCATTGTTGTTTGATTCGTTACTAAAATTTTATCTGTTGGGATTTCTAATGTTTTTAAATCATCGGCTCTTTCGATAAGGTGAACGATGTCAGGTGCAATACCGACTGCGCCTTCTGGCTCTGGATGATTTTTTTTACCGATATAAATGACATGATACCCTTCCGCTTTCTTAGCTTCGATAAGGTCATGCGTCTTGGTAACATCTGGACAAGTGGCATCGATTGTTGTTAAACCTTTTTCTTTTGCGCGTTGTTTAACTTCTGGAGAAACACCGTGTGCAGTGAAAATAACAGTACCAGAATCAATTTTATCTAAAATTTCTAAGCGACTTGGACCGTCTAATGTGATGATTCCATCTTCTTCAAAAGCGTCTGTAACATGTTTATTGTGAACAATCATACCTAAAATATAAATGGGTCTCGGCAATGATTTATCTAATGCGGCATTACGTGCAATTACCATTGCATCGACAACACCGTAGCAATAACCACGAGGGGAAATTTTAACAATTTTCATATGAGTAATCCTCTCCTTCTAAACAAGGGATACTTTTGTGCATAGTCTTTTACATTATAAAGGAGGAGTGGATAGAAAACAAAGGATTGTTACACATATAGTTTTGGTTTTGTTGCTGTTTGTTGAACTGGTTCTTTCGGTAACTCTTTTTCTATTACAGGTTCAATCACTATTTTCTTTCGTTTTCGTTTCTTTTTTTGAGGTGTAGGAGGCGGACTTTTTACCTCAACTGGCTCTGTTACATTTTCCGTTTGATTTTCTTCCGTACTTTTTCCAGAGGTGAGGATTTTAACAATGCTTGGTAGACTACGCATAATAGGACCGTACTGTTCGACGACAGGACCTACAGATTGAACGACTTGGGATACTTTTTCGATGTTATTTATCATATTAGTTGGATTCGAAATTAAATTCGAAAAAAAACTGCCGATGCCACTGCTTGCTGCAGTTGTAGTTGCTGCCCCGCCGCGCGTTTCATTTGATTCATACATTTGAGGCGGTATCATTTGCTCAGGATGTTGCTGCATGTATGGTTGATATTGTGGATGTTGCTGAGGATATTGTTGCTGGTATTGCTGTTGATATTGCTGCGGCGGTGGTTGCTGATGCATCATCGGTGGGCCTTCCATTTGTCGGTAAGGCGGAACCATTTGCATAAAAGGCTCGGTTGGATCGTGTTTTTTAAAAAGCTTAGCAAGAAAACCTTTCTTTTTTTGCGCCATTGGTGGTAGTTGTGGAATGGGATATGGTGTATAAGGTTGTTGTCCTTGATTCGGATACATTTGCCTTGTAGGGGATTTCGGAAACATGTGAGAAATCCTCCTTTCTTCAGTTAGGTATATACACATACAATATGCAATAAAAGGGAAGAAGGTTAGTTTTTGAAGTGAAAACCTAAACTAAAGATGGATTTTACTTGTAGATTTCGATATAATGTAGACTTGACTGATTTGTGCGCGCAGTAGAAATTTTAGAAAGAAGGTGTAACTTATGACACAAAAAACTTTTACACAGTATGATTTTAAACCATTTTTAATAGATGCAGTTCGTGAACTACGCTTTACAGAGCCGACAGGAATTCAGCAGAAAATTTTCCCGGTCGTGAAAAAAGGTGTAAGTGTAATTGGGCAATCCCAAACAGGTTCTGGGAAAACACATGCATACTTACTTCCTACATTAAACAGAATTAATGCAAGCCGTGAAGAAGTACAACTTGTTATTACAGCACCTACTCGTGAGTTAGCACAACAAATTTACGAAGAGATTGTGAAATTAACAAAATTCTGTGCGGAAGATCAAATGATTACAGCGCGTTGTTTAATTGGTGGAACTGATAAACAACGTTCAATTGAAAAATTGAAAAAACAACCTCATATCGTAGTTGGGACACCAGGGCGTATTAAAGACTTAGTTGAAGAACAAGCATTATTTGTTCATAAAGCAAATACGATTATTGTCGATGAAGCAGACTTAATGCTTGATATGGGATTTATTCATGATGTAGATAAAATTGCAGCACGTATGCCTAAAAACTTGCAAATGCTAGTTTTCTCTGCAACAATTCCTCAAAAACTAAAACCGTTTCTGAAGAAATATATGGAGAATCCAGAGCATATTCATATCAATCCAAAACAAGTTGCAGCTGGAAACATTGAACACTATTTAGTGCCTTCTAAACATCGTAATAAAATTGATTTAGTGAATAAAATGCTACTTCAATTTAAACCTTATTTAGCAGTTGTTTTCACGAATACGAAAAAGATGGCGGATCAAGTTGCTGATGGATTAATGGAACGCGGCTTAAAAGTTGGACGAATTCACGGGGATTTATCACCACGTGATCGTAAAAAAATGATGAAACAAATTCGTGACCTTGAATTCCAATATATTGTTGCGACTGATTTAGCAGCACGTGGTATTGATATTGAAGGGATTAGCCATGTTATTAACTATGAGCTACCATCAGATTTAGATTTCTTCGTTCACCGCGTTGGAAGAACAGCACGTGCGGGGCATTCTGGTATTGCAGTGACGATTTATGATCCAGCAAACGAAGAAGCGTTAGATAGCTTAGAAAAACAACGTCATATCGAGTTTAAACATGTAGATTTACGTGGAGATGAGTGGGCGGATTTAGGTGAGCGTCGTCGTCGTAAGAGCCGTAAAAAACCAAATGACGAACTTGATGTTATGGCAACGAAAGTTATTAAAAAACCGAAAAAAGTAAAACCAAACTATAAACGTAAACTTGCAACAGAACGTGACAAAGTGAAGAGAAAATATAGCAATAAAAAAAGATAAGGGGTTTCCCTTATCTTTTTTTAATCCCGCTAATTTAAATGAAGAGTATAGTCTGTTTAAATAGTCAAATAAATTTGTGTAGTGCGTCTTTTGTGAACAAACAATTCACTACATATTTCTACAAATTATGCTATCATTATATCTATTGTATATTGAAGAGGTGATTGTATGTTAAAGATTGGATCTCATGTTTCCATGAGTGGTAAGAAAATGTTATTAGCAGCAAGTGAAGAGGCTGTTTCATATGGTGCAACGACGTTTATGATTTATACAGGTGCACCGCAAAATACACGAAGAAAACCAATTGAAGAATTGAACATAGAAGCAGGAAGAAAACATATGGAGCTGAATGGAATTGAGGAGATTATCGTCCATGCACCGTATATTATTAATGTTGGGAATACGACAAAGCCAGAAACATTCCAATTAGGTGTAGACTTCCTTCGTATGGAAATTGAAAGAACATCGGCATTAGGTGTAGCGAAACAAATTGTTCTTCACCCAGGAGCGCACGTTGGTGCTGGAGCAGATGCTGGTATTCAACAAATTATTAAAGGGCTTAATGAAGTATTAACGCCAGAACAGACGGTTAACATTGCATTAGAGACGATGGCAGGAAAAGGAACAGAATGCGGTCGTAGCTTTGAAGAAATTGCAAAGATTATTGATGGTGTAAAATATAATGAAAAGCTATCTGTATGCTTTGATACGTGCCATACGCACGATGCAGGATATGATATTGTAAATGACTTTGACGGCGTGTTAAACGAATTTGATAAGATCGTTGGTATAGATCGTTTACAAGTACTTCATATTAACGATAGTAAAAATGTACGCGGAGCAGGAAAAGACCGTCATGAAAATATTGGATTTGGTCACATTGGGTATAAAGCATTGCATCACGTTGTACATCATCCACAGTTAATGCATGTACCAAAAATTCTTGAAACACCGTATGTAGGGGAAGATAAAAAAGATAAGAAACCACCATACAAATTGGAAATCGAAATGCTGAAAAACGGTAATTTTGATGAAGGGATTCTTGAAAAAATTAAAGCACAATAAGGAGGGGAAATCCCCTCCTTATTTTAGTAGTTGCTGAAATAATGTATTTACTTGTTGGGCAGTGGCAGGGGAAGTTACTCTTGCGATCTGTTTTAAGAGTTCTAGTCGCTCGTTGTTATCGTAAATATTAATATTTTTACCTTTCATAAGTAAAACGATTTGGTCAGCTTGTGCAGTCGTAATAGAAACTTCATATTCTTTGCTATATTTTAATAACTCTTTTGTAGAAATATGATTTAATTTTTTATTAACAATTTGTTTTATGAGGTTCATCTTGTTATCCTCCTTCACGCGTTCTTCTATCGAAATATATGAGCATATAGCTTGTACATATTCGTATGGAGTTTCTTTTTTCATGAGGAAAAGAAGCGTATGTTATAATATAAGGACAAAACTACAGAAAAAGAGTAAAGGGAGGACCTATGGAGCAAAAGCAACATCGAAAAGAAAGTGTTATTCATCTCATTTATCGTTTAGTTATGATTATTTTTGGAGCAGCATGCGCGGCGGTAGCGATTGAACTATTTTTAATGCCAAATAAAATTATTGATGGTGGAATTATTGGTATTTCTCTTATATTAGATTATCTTACTCCTAACATTTGGTGGTTAAGTTTTTCTACTTTAGTCGTTGTTCTCAATATCCCATTTATGTATTCGGGTTATAAGCAAATTGGAAAAACATTTATGTTATCTTCGACATTTGGTATTGTAGCGTTAGCTTTCATTGAGTCAACGTTACATGCGGTGCCACCATTTACAACAGAACCTATTTTAGCGACAGTGTTTGGTGGGCTTATTTTAGGTCTTGGTGTAGGACTTGTAATTCGTCATGGTGGGTCGTTAGATGGAACTGAAATTATGGGGATTTTATTAACGAAGAAATTACCGTTCTCTGTTGGTGAATTCGTAATGTTTGTGAACTTATTTATTTTTGCATGGGCAGCATTTGTGTTTGGTGTGGAACAAGCGATGTATTCTGTTATGACCTACTATATTGCATTTAAAACGATCGATACAGTAATTCAAGGGCTAGATGAAACGAAGGCGGTTTTAATTGTATCTGATCAATACGAGGAAGTATCAAACGCGATTTTGCATCGTCTTGGCCGTGGAACTACAAAGCTGGTAGCAAAAGGTGGTTACACGGATAAAGAAAAAGAAGTTATTTATGCAGTTGTAACGCGTCTAGAAGTGACGAAGTTAAAATCAATTGTGCATGAAATTGATGAAAATGCGTTTGTGACGATTATGAACACGCAAGAGACAAATGGTGGTAAGTTTAAATCGGCTATTCACTAAAAATTTATAGGAATATTTTTCGAAAGCAGAGAATTTTTCTCTGCTTTTTGTTATAATAGTAAGGTTTCTTGAAAAAATAGATATATTTTAGGCAGATTGGTTTACAACTATAATAAGCTGTACTATAATTCAAATAGATATAAATCGGAATCATTCTGAATTAAAATAGGTGAGATGCTATGAATAATATATTAGAGATTGAAGGTTTAACATTCCGATACGAAGATCGGAATGTGTTAGAAAATATTAATTTGCAAGTTCCGAAGGGAGCTTTTTTAGGTTTAGTGGGACCGAATGGTTCAGGTAAATCAACTTTACTTAAGTGTTTATTAGGCGTTTTAAAGCCAAAAGAAGGAAGCATTCGCGTGTTTGGCGTTGATAGTAAGAAGTTTAAGGAATGGAACAAAGTTGGTTATGTATCCCAAAAGGCAAATAGTTTCAATTCTGGTTTTCCAGCAACTGTTTCTGAAGTTGTGTCAATGGGACTTGTTTCGAAAAAAGGGCTTTTTCGCTTTTTCACAAAAGAAGATAAGAAAAAGGTAGAAAAAGCAATTGCTGATGTAGGGATGAGTGAGTTTCAAGGTCGTAACATTGGAGAGCTTTCTGGTGGACAGCAACAGCGTGTATTTATTGCTCGTGCGCTCGTTAGTGATCCTGAATTGCTTATTTTAGACGAGCCTACTGTTGGAATTGATGTAAAAAATGTGGAAAGTTTTTACGAAATATTAGAGGATTTAAACAAAAGATTGGGAATCACATTAATTCTTGTTACTCATGATATGGGAGCTGTTACCGAAAAAGTAACACATGTTGCATGCCTAAACCAACATCTACATTTCCATGGAAATGTAGAGAAGTTCCGAGAGTTAGAAGATGCAGAAATGTCGGTCTTATATGGACATCATGTTCATCGTTTAGAACACGAACATGAGCATCACGGGAGGATATAATGATACAAGATTTTTTACAATATGACTTTTTACGTAATTCTTTATACGCAGGTATTTTAATTGGACTTGTTGCACCGCTAATTGGTGTGTTTGTTGTTATTCGTCGTTTATCTCTTATTGCGGATGCATTAAGTCATGTGACGTTATCAGGTATTGCAGCAAGTTTATTACTTGAAAAAACCATTTTTACAGGTGGATTTTTAAACCCCTTATATATGGGGATGATTTTTTCAATTGGTGGAGCGCTACTAATCGAAAAGTTAAGAACTGTATATAAGCACTATCAAGAATTAGCAATTCCGATTATCCTTTCGGCAGGGATGGGAGTTGGAGTTATTTTTATTTCACTTGCAAATGGATTTAACACAGACTTATTTAGTTATTTATTTGGTAGTGTTAGTGCTGTAACAAGTACGGATTTAATTATTATTGGGATTGTAGCAATTGTTGTTGTTGCGACAATTATTTTATTATATAAAGAGCTGTTTCTACTATCATTTGATGAGGAATACGCAGTATCAACTGGTTTAAGAGCGAAATGGATTCACTTTATTTTCATTATATTAGTTGCTCTTGTCATTGCAGTATCAATGCGTGTAGTAGGGGTTCTTCTCGTATCATCATTAATGACGTTGCCAGTTGCAGCGAGTATTCGTATTGCTAAAGGATTTAAACAAACAATTTTCTTTTCCATTTTATTTGGTGAAATTGCAGTTATTGGTGGAATGTTTGCTTCGTATCAACTTGATCTAGCACCAGGTGGTACAATTGTTATGATAGCAGTTCTTATTTTAATCGGTGCGATTTTATGGAAGAAGAAAAAAACTGCATAAAGTAGGGATAGGTATGAATCTAACGGAAGCTTTACGCCTAATGAAAGAAAAAGGATACAAACATACTGGAAAAAGAGAAGAGATGCTCAGATTATTTGCAGCACATAATCGTTATTTAACTGCGAAAGACGTTTTAGAGCATATGAAAGACGACTATCCAGGGCTTAGTTTTGATACGATTTATCGTAACTTAACAGTTTTTGCTGAGATTGGTGTTTTAGAACAAACGGAATTAAATGGTGAAAAACATTTTCGTTTTACTTGTTCTATTATGGAACATCATCATCATTTTATTTGTTTGGATTGTGGGGGGACGAAAGAGATTACTTCCTGCCCAATGGATTTTATGAATAAAGATTTTACTGGTTATGAAGTAACGGGTCATAAGTTTGAAATATATGGTCGTTGTCCAAAATGTGCAAAGTAAAAGCTCGTCGGTTATATAACTGACGAGCTTTTTTACGTAGAAAAGAAGGTTGCTCACAAATATTGTGGCAACCTTCTTTTTATTGTTCTTGTGTCTCTTTTTCTTTTTCTCGTTCAGCAGCCATTTCAGCAGCAATTACGTCGATTTCTTTTTTCAGTTCTTCTACCATTGTTTCTTCTGGTACTTTACGAACGACTTGCCCTTTACGGAATAATAATCCCTCTCCACGTGCACCAGCAATACCGATATCAGCTTCACGAGCTTCACCAGGGCCATTTACAGCGCAACCAAGTACTGCAACTTTAATTGGTACTTGAAGTGTAGAGATGTATTCTTCCACTTCGTTAGCGATGCTAATTAAATCGATTTCAATACGACCACAAGTTGGACAAGAGATAAGTGTCGCTGCGTTAGACGCAAGACCGAATGATTTTAATAATTCACGAGCAACTTTTACTTCTTCAACTGGATCAGCACTTAATGAAATACGTAGTGTATTTCCGATGCCTTTACTTAAGATTGCTCCAAGACCAGCGGCACTTTTTACAGTTCCAGCAAACAATGTTCCAGATTCTGTAATACCTAAATGTAATGGGTAATCAAAAGCGCGAGCAGCTTTCTCGTATGCTTCGATTGCTAAGTTAACATCAGAGGCTTTCATAGATACGATAATATCGTGGAAATCTAAGTCCTCTAAAATTTTAATATGATGTAGCGCGCTCTCAACCATACCATCTGCAGTTGGGTACCCGTACTTTTCTAAAATGTGACGCTCTAATGAACCGGCGTTTACACCAATACGGATTGGAATACCGCGCTCTTTTGCTGCATTTACAACAGCTTCTACTTTATGGCGACGACCAATATTACCTGGATTGATACGTACTTTATCAATGCCACCTTCAATTGCTTTTAAAGCAAGGCGATAATCAAAATGAATATCAGCAACAAGTGGAATGTTGATTTGTTTTTTTATATCAGCAATAGCATCTGCTGCGCGTTCATCTGGAACGGCAACGCGGACGACTTGACAGCCGGCTTCTTCTAAACGCTTGATTTCAGCAACTGTTGCTTCAACATCATGTGTTTTTGTTGTTGTCATACTTTGTATAATTAATTCATTATTACCGCCGATTGTTAAATTACCGACTTTAACTGGACGTGTTTTTGTACGATGAGTCATTTCATTCACGAATAGATCGCTCTCCTTATAAAAGAAGTTTCTTATTTAGTCCCTCATATCAATGATAGTATACGTGATATAGGGCTATAGAAACCGAAGTGCTCGGTTTCACTTTTACTATTGTATCAGCGCCTTTATGTAATTGACAAGGATTAAGTGATAGCTTATTGATATAACGGGAATTTATAAGACTTTCCAATTTGGATTTTTGTAGCAGATGTACTTTTGTTTAATAGTTTAAAGTCGTCAATGACTTTTTCTATGGAAGGAATTTTTTTCTTGTTAATTTGTTCTGTAATAGAAAGAACTGTCTCACCAGTTTTTACTTCAATTGTTTTATAAGATGTATCCGTTTCTTTTTCTGTTTTATTCTCTTTATTTTGTTGGTTGTCTGCGTTCTCTTTTTTAATCGTTTGGGCAGCGGTTGTTTTTTTATATGAACTTAACATCGGTAAAGTACCGATTTTTATATCGTAATAAAATACATAACCGAGAACAAGCACGAATAGGAATATACCTAACCTCTTCATATTCTTCACTCCTTTGCTAGGAATATATGCTTGTCCAAAAAAAAAATGCCTATTTAGGCATTTTTTTATTTTTCTTTCGGTTGGGGTACCTCTTTAATCGTTAAGTATAGAACGATTAAAACAACAGCGATATAAATGAATGTTGCCCCAGGTACGACGATTTTGAATAAATCCATAATCATGAAGAAAATGGTTGGGATTGTGTAGCTGTATGCAGTTAGTGTCCAAACTTGTTTATAGGATAGTTTACGTTGACCGCTCATAGCAGAACCGATGAACGCAAGTAAAGTCACGCCTACAAAAGTGATGAATAATTGGAATAGGTACACTAAGAATCCGATAACGAATAATAAAATTGGATAAATATTATCAAATAAAGAAATAAATTCTTGTAAATCTTTTTTCTCAAGAGATGCACCTAACAAATCGTTATAAGAATACGTTTGTGTTTGACCATTTCCCATAGAGACTACTTTATCTTTTAAAACAAATAAACCTGTTTTATTTTGATATTTTTCTAGGTCTGTTGAATTTGGATCAAATACGAAAAGTGCATTTCCTTCTTCTTTTTCAATGGGTTGATCAATATCGGCTTTTAGTTCGCCATTTTCAATCTTAAAGTCAGGTAAATCTTTATCGATGACTTGATTTACCATGCCTACACCATCTTGGATAAAACTACCGTACAAAAAAGTTCTTGGAATAGTAGTAATTAAGCAAAGTAGCATAATATACAAAATGGTTTTACCGATTTTTTGAAAACGGAATAGCGCCATATCTTTAGGCGAGTATATGCTTTTTACGAATTGGGTAAATATGGACATAGATTCACTTCCTTTATGTATGTATAAAATCATTGTAACGTAGGAATCTAGAGAATCTCAAGATATATTATATTTACATATAGTGGAGATAACTAAATTTCTTTTTATTAACTTTCTTCTTTTAAATAAGAAAAATACAATTGACACTTTTCTTTTCTATATGGTAAATTTATCTTACCTTTCTTAAAGGGCATATCCGATAGGAATTCCTTTATTTGATATGTTGTTACATACATAATTGTGGACCCTTAGCTCAGCTGGTTAGAGCAGACGGCTCATAACCGTCCGGTCGTAGGTTCGAGTCCTACAGGGTCCATATCCATTTCGCATGTTTATTATGTTAGCAGGAAGCTTCCTTGTAGAAGGAAGCTTTTTTTACGGAATATATGAGCATTTTAATTGAAAAGAAGTGGGAATTTTGCTACTTTAATGATAGCAAGACAATGTGATTTATTTGTTTGCACCCTATGGCAATTAGGGTAGAATGAAGTTGTATGTCACTTAAGTGGCAATACATAAACTGGGAGGAATATAACAATGGCAAAACACGAATTACCAAATTTACCTTATGCGTATGATGCTTTAGAGCCTCACTTTGACAAAGAAACAATGAACATCCATCATACAAAACATCACAACACGTATATTACAAACTTAAACGCTGCTTTAGAAGGTCATGCAGAATTAGCTGACAAAAGCGTAGAAGAATTAGTTGCAAACTTAAACGAAGTACCAGAAGCGATCCGTACAGCAGTACGTAACAATGGTGGCGGACATGCTAACCATACATTCTTCTGGACAATCTTATCTCCAAACGGCGGAGGACAACCTGTAGGTGAACTTGCAACTGCAATTGAAGCGAAATTCGGTAGCTTCGATGCATTCAAAGAAGAATTCGCAAAAGCTGGCGCAACTCGCTTCGGTTCTGGTTGGGCTTGGTTAGTAGTAAACAATGGTGAGTTAGAAGTAACAAGCACTCCAAACCAAGATTCTCCTTTAACTGAAGGTAAAACTCCAGTTATCGGTTTAGATGTTTGGGAGCACGCTTACTACTTAAACTACCAAAACCGTCGTCCAGACTACATCGGCGCATTTTGGAACGTTGTAGATTGGAACGCTGCTGAAAAACGTTACCAACAAGCAAAATAATCGTAATAAATATAGAAAAAGCTAGGGGAGAGCCCCTAGCTTTTTTCTATGCTTTCCTTTTACATAATTGGGCTTGTCTTTGGAAGACTAGAACATGAAGTAAAGGAGAGTTGTGTATGAAGTGGAAACATATAATTGGTGACGTTGAAGTGAATCGGGATTTAGTGTTATTGCTCCTTATAGGAGGTTTATACACGCTCGCAATTTCTTTATCGAATACGTTTGTAAATATTTATTTATGGAAGCAAACACAAAATTATGTGAATCTTGGCTTGTATAATTTGGCCAGCGTTGTATTACAGCCTCTCACATTTCTTGTAGGGGGGAAATTAGCGAAACGTATCGATCGCTCGATTTTATTACGAATAGGAGTAGGAACGCTCGCAATTTTTTTTATAGTTGTTTTAGTGGCTGGAAAAAGTGCTTCTCAGTATATTTTATTAATGGGGGCTCTTTTAGGAGTAGGATACGGTTTTTACTGGTTGGCTTTTAACTTATTGACATTTGAAATTACAGAACCAGAAACAAGAGATTTCTTTAATGGATTTCTTGGACTTCTTACATCTTTCTCTGGGATGATTGGACCAATAGCAGCAGGATACACAATTTCACGCATGGAGAAATGGAGTGGTTATACTGTTATATTCTTTCTTTCATTAGTTTTATTTGCAATTGCTGTCGTCTTAAGTTTCTTTTTATCTAAAAGAGAATGTGAAGGGCGTTATGAAATTGTGCAAGTATTGAAAGAACGAAGAGTTGATAAAAATTGGGGAAAGATTACACGAGCTCATTTTTTCCAAGGATTGAGAGAAGGAACGTTTATTTTTGTCATTTCAGTATATGTGTATTTAGCAACTAATAGTGAGTTCGCATTAGGGAAATATAGTTTAGTGAACTCTGCTGTATCCTTTGTATGTTATTACTTGGTCGCTCGCATGTTAAAGAAAGAGTGGCGAAAAAAAGCAATTTTACTTGGGGGCATTATTTTATATGCTGTCGTCTTTTTAGTTATTTTCAATGTTACATACACGAAATTACTTATTTATGCGGCATGTATTGCGGTTGCATATCCTATTTTACTTGTTCCATACGGGTCAATGACATATGACGTAATTGGTAGAGCTAAAAATGCGAGAGAATGGCGTGTGGAATATGTCGTTGTCCGGGAGTTATGGTTAAATGCCGGAAGAATCTGTTCCATTTTAAGTTTTTTATGTGCTGTACTATTCTTTCCACCTGAAAAAAGTTTACCTTACTTATTATGTATTTTAGGTGCTGGACATTTTCTTATTTATTTTGCAGTTAAAAATGTCAAATATGATGGGGAAAATGCAGATAAAACAAGTGTTGTAACGCAAGGAACTACGCAGAATCAAACTGAACCAGAAGGTTAACTTCTTTTTTAAATGAGTAATATCAGTGTTTAAGGAGGTCGTGGTAACATTTTGGAAACAATTATACCAAATCGTTCTCCATAAATGCAACCACTTCCGCCTGTTTAGAAGGATACAAATGACTATAAGTATTTAAAGTAGTTGACACATTTGAATGACCTAGGCGTTGGGCTACTACAAGTGGACTGACGCCTTTATTTATTAAATAAGATGCATGGGAATGCCTAAATTCGTGGATTAAAATCTTTTTAACGTCAGACATTTTCAAATACTTTTGGTAGTTCCTACTAAGAGTGGAAACGGCAATACTGCTACGAAATTCTCCAAATACAACATAATCATTTTTGACAGGAAATTCTTTGGATTTTTCACAATGTAACTCTTTTAATAAATCGATACAATGCGTTGGTAACATGATTATTCTGTTAGAAGCTTTAGTTTTTGGTTTTGTTACTTTTCTTTCAAATTCTGTTTTATTAATATCAATTGTTTTTTCTTCAAAATTAATATCCGACCAAGTCAAAGCAAGTAGTTCTCCTTTTCTTGCTCCACTATAATAAAGTGTTGAAAAAAATGCTTTGTATAATAGCTCGTCCACAACTGCAATAAATTGCTTAAATTCTTCAAATTCCCAAAAGTTCATTCGTTTATTTGATTCTTTCTCAAAATTCCCCGTAATTCTTGCGGGATTAGTGGTTAAACCATGGAATTTAATTGAAAAATTAAATATAGCAGAAAGGACTGCGTGGATCTTCTTTAAATGTTTGGCTGAATACTGATTAATAATCTTATTTTGATAATTCATAATATGTTTGGGGGTAATCTGCTCGATTTTTAATTTCCCAAACTCGGTTATTAGATGATTGTAGATGACGTTTCTAATCGTCACTATAGAAGATTGTTTTCTCCTTTGTGAGTACCAATCAAAATAGCTATCTGCAACTTGTGAAAAAGTAAGACTAGAAGTTGTTACTTTTTCAACTAACATTTTAGCTTCGGCTTCACGAGCTTCTTTTTTTGTTTTAAATCCACGACGTTTTACTTGTTTTAAAGTACCGTCTAATTGTCGAACCCTTGTGACAAAATAATAAGTCCCGCGTTGTTCATCTTTATAGATTACCAAAGGAATTCCTCCTCATTGTATACGTAAAGAGTGATAATTCAATTTATTGAATAGATTATAGCTTGTTTGTTACCAAAAGAAAAGATGTTCTAATAAGAACATCTTAATAATGGATTTAAATTTGAAGAAATAACAATTGGTAAACGGCTAATTTTATGTTATGCCATTTGTTAATAAAAAGAGTCAGTCTAATAAAAAGAATCCGCTACAATATGCAACGGATTCTAGTCTTAGAAGTTTGAAGCAACTAAGACGTTTTGTGATGGAAATTCAATTATAACATATGCCGTTTAAAAACCAAATGGACCTTATAGGATTTGAACCTATGACCGGACGGTTATGAGCCGTCTGCTCTGACCAACTGAGCTAAAGGTCCTTGTATGGATAGTATATCAGCGTGTATAAAAAAAGAAAAGGCACAATCAATATGAGAGTGCCTTTTCTTTCAGCTTAATATTTCTTTAAATAAATAGAGGTGTACCTCTTTTATTGGGATGTAAACACACCCTATAAAACAGAATCATCTTTAAATCCAGATTGTTAGCACACACAATAAAAAAGAAGCGAGGTAAATATTTAGATAAACGCTATGTCACTAGTGCGATTGACATATTACGCTCTTAATAATAAGAGAATCTGCTTTATAGAATGTATCCACGCTTTTTATTGTACTACTTTTATTATGTACATGGTGTATTGTTTTGTGGTTATGCAAAATTGCATTATTACAGTTCCTATAAAACAAAAAAAGACATCCTAATTAGGATGTCTACGAAATTAAACCGTCTTACTTTTAATAACAGAAGAGTAAGGGAACTCAATTATTATTAAACCATCATATTAATTAAAACAGAAAGGATACTTTTATATTATCATATAGTGCTATCTGTTAATATTGATAAAAAATAAAAGGGTATTTTTGGGTAATCAATAAAAATTACTGATTGGCTGGGTGTGAATTTTTCATAATGGTTGGTTTTGTATCACTAAAATTGAAATATACTAGCAAAACAATAGGAGAATGGGAAATAATTGTCATTTTAAAGAGATAATTGTTGAAAAAATCAAAAAAGACAATTATTTTAAATGGAATTGTGTTATATTGGGTGCGTATATCCAATTCTGGAAGAGAATTTGCAGTTTCGAAAGTTTAAGAAATTAACAAAATAATATTATTGAACATAAATAAAGACCCATAGAAGCGTGTGTAAAAGTGTCATCACCACAATTACACCGTTCCCTAACTGGTACTTAGGAAACACTTGCCTCGTATGAGTCCATCTTAGTATATCATATTTAAGCAATGTTCTTATTGAAAAAATTGTTAGGATGGAAAGTTTATGTTCGGAGAAGGGGGAAGTAAGTTTGTGAAGGAGTTAAAAGAAAAGACGAGAAAAAACTCTAAAAAACATCTACAAAAAGAATTTAAGCACAATTTGATGAAAGAACTAATGAAGAAGATAAAGCAAGATATGGATGATAAAGGATTTAAGATTCGTCCGTTAGCAAAGAAAGTCGGTGTAGATCGTTCGGTCATTACTGACGGAATTGTAACCGGTAAAACAGCTGAAATGAAATTAGACGCATTTATGAAAATCATGGATGTTGTCTATGAAAATTTAGAAGAACGGCAGGAAGTAATACGAAGTTTTATTAAACTTTCTCAAAATGATCTTAATATTCGTAAATCGCTAGTTTATTGTCAAGGTACTGGTGAGTATGAATTAATGGACTTTATAATAAAGGAAAACCAAGCTAATGAAGAGGTAAGAAAATATTTACGTGTATATGAAATATTTAATAAAAGAAATAAAAATGAAAAGAAAGGTCAGCCTTTATTAGATGAGATGAAGCAACAGACCTTTTCCACAGATGCTGAGTGCCAGATAATGTTGAATACTTTATATGCTTTTACTATGAATGACATATTTAATATAAGAGCAATGCATCCGTATACTGATAATGTGGAACAATATTTATTAGAAGTTACAGATAAATTTATAAATAGTTGGTTAACGATGTATTTTGATGAGCGGATGGCTTACATTCATATGTTTGATGATAAATTAGAATTGTGCCGTCAAAAATGCAATAAGATTTTAACGAGTGAAATTCTTATACCACTAATTAGGGCGACCAGCATGTGTTGTCTTGGAGAAAGCTATATGTTTGAAGACCAGCTTCTCTCGGAAAAGTGGATTTTGAATAGTATCAATTACCTAGATAAACATGGAGTATCTCGTGAAAGTAGAAAGTATAAAGCTTTTAATACTACATTAAATTACTTATATATTGAATTTGGTTTTAATTTAGACAAAATTAATTTCGATTACATTGATGTTTCAGAATTAGGTTACTATATAGGATTGTATGAAGATAAGGAAAAAGGATTAGAAATGATATATAATTTAGTTAAAGAACGTGGTGGCTCACCTTTTACTGATTACTACATTGCTAGGATAAATGAAGATTTAGAGGGCTTGGAAAAGGCACTTATGCGCTTTGAGCGGGTTGCAAATTACCATTATGCTAAAGCGGTACGACGTACAATTGAATTATTAAAAAAGAAACAGGGAGAGGTTGAGAGAGTATGAGAAAAATTGGTATACTATTGTTAGGCGTTGTTGGTGCGTTAGCATTAGCTTTAAACACAGGGGTAGCTGAGAAAGAGCATGTTGCTAGTAAGCAACTAAATAACGAATATGTACAATATATGAATTCGGAACCAGGTGGGTTATGAGGGGAAATTAAATATCGAAATGAAAGAGGTTGCGACTACGCAGCCTCTTTCGTACTTTCTGGGCTTGGCTGATTATATTCTGAACCAGAAAAAAACAACCGCAAATTTTTACCAATAGAAAAGGGAGGAATTTTGATGTTAGAAACTGTAGGGGTAGTAGAACAAACAAAATGTATGATTGGAAAACTCTTAGAGTCTAAAAAAGTCAGTTGTGATGTTGAATATGTGATAAATGAGTTATATAAAACAGGAATATATACGAAAAAGGAATTTGATGAAATCACGAATATATTGCAACAAAAAAAGGACTAGCCAAATGCTATTCCTTTTTTTTGTTAACTCAACATACGTTTTATAGCAATGTTGAAAAAATCTCTTACTTTTTCAGTTTCCTCGATAGTAAGTTCTCTTCCACCATAATTAAGTGTACCGTTTTCTAAAATATCTTGTAGGTTATCTTTGGAGCCATCTGGATTATCAATTCTCCCTAATATGAAATCAGTTGTGGAATTAAACACATCAGCTAATTTACATAGCATTTCGGGATTTGGTTTTCTGTAGTTTATTTCATAACCATTGTAGGTTGAAATTGAGACTTCTAATTGATTTGCCACATGTTCTGTTGTCCACCCATATCTTTTGCGTAGAAACTTTAAGTTTCCTCCTATATCCATTTATAAAACCCCCCTAAAATAGAGTACTTTACCCGTTTTACTATAACTTGAATACCTGTATAAACAGCTTACACTAAAATAAAAATAAAATCTACGCATATAGCGTATAAAAGGGTATTTACTTTTACGCATAACGCGTATAATATAATAAGCAATAAGCGAAGTAAGGGGGTACCTCATGAAAAGAGATTGGCTTGTGAAAATAAGAAAACAACATGAGTTGACGCAAGCAGACATTGCGGAAGCTTTAAATATAAGTCCTACACACTATGCAGACATCGAGAGTGGAAGAAGAACACCCGGGGCATCTTTGGCTATGAAAATTGCAACATTTTTAGAGTTTCCAGTAGAGTGGCTTCTATTACCTTCTTATCTGCATAATGCGGAAAAATGGGTATTGAAACTAGCTATGCAAATGGATTTTCCTTCGGAAGAAATTTTTTTGAATGCATTTCCGCGAATTGCGGAAAAGATAAAATCTTGTAAGAAAACGAGTTAACTGAAGGGAGGTGATAAGAATGAAAAATGGCAAAAAACCATCTAAACGTGAAAAAGTCCGTATTGCGTCGTATAAGTTGAATCCTGAAAACTGGTTGATCTTTAAGAAAACAGATGGACAACTTCACTTATTGCATCGAAATACATTTGCTACACGTGTAATTCCAAATTTATAACTGAAGGGGGATAAACCAAAATGAACATCCAGGAATACGGTGATCGTGAAAAAAAGCTTGTAAGGCTAATAGGTACATCAAAGCTGTGGAATTTTAATCAGTTTGTACTGGATTTGGTTGAAATACATGGGGTAGAAAAAACGCAAGAAATCGTTAGTGAGTTAGGGCGTCATGCTGTAGATACTGCTAAATTACACGAAGAAACAATTGCTAAATAAGGATGATCTCAATGTATAAAAATCTATTTATCGCTCGAAAAGAGAAGCGTATGACACAAGAAGCGGCTGGGAAGTTAGTAAACATGTGTAAGCAAACTTATTATCTAAAAGAAAATTGTAAACGTGATTTCACCTTAAAAGAAGCCCAGAAGCTTGCAAAATACTTCAAAACAACAGTGGACGAGCTATTTGAAAAATAATGAAGGGATGGTAAAAGAAAATGAAACCTGAAGAGTTGTTCGAAGAAAAACAACATCTAGTATTTGCTGCGATCAAACAACAATTTGGTAGTTATCACATGGCGAAACGAATTGCTGAAAATAACAATATGGAATTTGATGATTTGGTGCAAGTGGGAAATATGTATCTTTGGGAGCGGTGTGTGAAACATAATCCAGAAAGAATAGGTACATTTAGCGCTTACGTGATGAGAGGATTGCGATGGTATTTGAGTAATGAAATTCACTTAAAAGGTACTTTATTTAAAGTTAGTCGATATGTCAGTGTGGACGAAAGAAACCAAATTGAGACGCGATCTATTGATTTACATCGAGATGGGGAAGTAATAAATGATTTTTTTGCAGTATCAGATATTGATGTGGAAGAAGAGGTAACAACACTTCTTGAATTTGAAGAAGTCACAGGTGTTCTAAACGGAAAAGAAAAAGCCATCATACTGCATATTGGTGAAGGGTATACCGCAGAAGAAATTGCAGTGAGACTTGGAATGGGTAAATCTACAGTACATCAAAAGAAAAATGCAGCTTTTCTAAAAATCAATCCAGATTATCAACCTGTGAAAAGATCATTCTTCCTTGGGAAATTACCATATAAGAGAAACCGCCAGTTGGGGCTGACGGTCTAATAGAAACATATATTAACGACATTATAACACGAAATTTGGTGATGTACATGCAACTCTTTCCACACCAAGATAGAGCGTTAAACGATACATACAAGCATAGTCGTGTGGCGTACTACCTTGATATGGGGCTAGGGAAGACCTTTGTAGGCTCTGAAAAAATGTGGGAGCTCAATACACCATATAACTTATTAATCTGTCAGAAATCCAAAATAGACGACTGGAAAGAGCATTTTGAACAACATTACGACTACAAAGTAATTGTGTTCGATAAGCAACAATTAGAACATATACCACCTGAAAGTGTTTTAATTATCAACTATGACAAGGTATGGCGTAGGGATGAACTAAAGAAGTTAAAGGATTTCACAATTATGCTGGACGAGTCTTCCATGATTAAAAATGAAAAGTCTAATCGAAGTAAATTTATCTTGGGATTAAACGCTGAAAATGTCATTTTACTATCAGGTACACCGACAGGTGGAAAGTATGAAGAATTGTGGTCACAATTGCATTTGTTAGGTTGGAATATTAGTAAAAAATTATTCTTAAAACAATTCGTAGTTCAGGAATGGGACGATAAAAACCAACAAATGAAAATTACAGGTTATAAAAACGTAGAGCGACTAAAAGCAAAGTTAAAGAAGCATGGTGCCGTATTTATGAAAACAGAGGAAGTCTTTGATTTACCCAATACCAATGAGATTCCAGTGAAGATACCTGTTACCAAGATGTACAACGAATTTAAGAAGCATCACATTATAGAAATTGGTGAAGAATTACTAATCGGCGATACACCAGCAGCAAAGAAGTTGTACTTAAGGCAACTTGCAGGGAGTTATAACGAACATAAATTACAATACATCAAGGACCTTATAGAAAGTACAAATGACCGCATCATCATCTTTTACAACTTTAAAAAGGAATATATGGCACTGGTCGATTTAATCGAACGACCAATTGCTACAATAAACGGTGATATTAAGGACCTTTCAGCCTATGAAAAACATGATAACTCGGTCACATTAATTCAATATCAAGCTGGCGCGATGGGATTAAACCTACAGAAAGCTAATAAGATTGTTTATTTTACGCTAACAGATAAAAGTGAGTTGTTTGAACAAAGTAAAAAACGCACGCATCGTATAGGGCAAAAACGACCTTGTTTTTACTATTACTTACTTACAGATGGATCGATAGAATGGCGCATGTTAGATGTTCTGAAAGAGCGTAGGGATTATACAGATGCTTTATTTGAAAAGGAGGAAGATGTAAATGCCCAATGAAGTGCAAGCATTTGAAAATAAGCATTTGGCAATTATGACAGCAATTGCAATTCATACTCAACAGGAGAAAGCACTCGCTGAGAAGTCAAAAGAAATGAAAGCGGAGCTTGAAAAAGCAATGGATGAGCACGGTATCAAGTCCATTGATAACGATCTAATCAAAATTACAAGAGTTGATGAAAGTAAGACAACATCAATTGATACGAAAAAGCTAAAGGACAAAGAACCAAAATTATATGGTGAGCTTTTAGAAGATTATCCAAAGACATCTGTTCGAAAAGCTCATGTGAAATTTGTGGTGAAGTAAATGAAAGAGTCACAATTCCAAGCAAAAGTTATCAAATATTTAAAAGAAAAAGGTGTATGGCACGTAAAGTATTGGGCTGGTAGTCAGTATACCAAAGAAGGAATACCCGACATTTTAGCATGTATTGGTGGAATGTTTCATGGAATTGAGTTGAAAACGGATGTAGGTACACCTTCAAAGCTACAACTATATAACATTCGTAAAATAAAAGATTCAGGCGGACAAGCTTATATTTTAAGGCCAAAAGATTTTGAAGCATGGAAAGAACGGTGGTTTTGATGACGCAATATAGTTATAGTCGAGTTTCACTGTATGAAGATTGTCCCTATCACTTTGATATAAGGTACAACAAACGTTTAACTGAAATTCAGGATTTAACAAATGCAGCAAATCCATTAATCATTGGTCATGCTTTGCATACAGGAATAGAAAATGATGTAGAAACAGCTTTAAATGAATACTACAATGCATTTCCAGTCATGAATGATGCCATTGTAGAAGAAGCGATGAAGCTAGAAATATTAATTCCAAAAGTACAAAACTTCTTAGAAGAAGCATTCGGGGAATTTGAGTTCATTCACGAATACAAGATTGATAAACCAAATTATGTTGGGTTTGTTGACCTTATTTTAAAAGCACCTGACGGTACATGTATGGTTATAGATTTTAAATATTCAAATCATGTTAAGAATTATATGAACAGCGGACAGTTGCACATTTATAAAGATTACTTGGAGCAAGACGGGTTTGATATAAAAAAATTAGCTTATCTATTTGTCCCGAAAACAAGTATTAAGCAAAAGAAAGATGAAGATTTACACACCTTTAGAAAACGTTTAGTACAAACAGTGGAGGAATCGCAAGTTGAATTTGTTCCAATTGAATTTGATGAAATGAAAACGGTGTATTTCTTAAATAGCATCAAAACGATTGAAAAAGCCAACAGCTTTTCAAAGAGAAATGCAAGTGGAAATTGCTTTGCTTGTAACCCACGTTTCAGACCTAACTATTTAGAAGCTATAGAAAATGAAAAGGGAGAGATTGAAATGGTATTACCTAAAAATGAACGTCGTGAAAGAAAAATTGATACAAAGCCAGACTTTTGGTTATATGCAGATAGTTACACTGGAAAGAGTACTTTCGTAGATCAAGTGGAAAATGTTCTTTTCTTAAATACGGATGGTAACACGGATAATACGACAGCACCTGTTATCCCAATTGTAGATGAAGTAACGAAAAAAGGACGTGTGACAAGTCGTAAATTAGCTTGGGATTTATTCCTGGATGTAGTTGCTGAATTAGAAGCCGCTGAAAATGATTATGAAGCTGTAGCAATTGACCTGGTCGAAGACCTTTATGAACATTGCCGTGTATATGTATTTGATAAAAACAGTTGGGAGCATGAGTCAGATGGTTCATATGGCAAAGGTTGGTCATTAGTAACAACTGAGTTTAATAACGCTATGAAGCGATTGAAGGCGTTAGGGTACCAAATTATTTATATCAGTAAGGAAAAAGTTGAGGAATACACCCTGAAAGGTGGAGCGAAGCGTACAACATTCAAACCAAATATCAATGACAAAGTAGCAAATTTCCTTTCGGGAACAGTTGATTTAACATTACGTGCTTATGTCGATTCGGATGATAAACGATTTTTACAACTTACGAAAAAACAAAATGTATTCGGTGGTGGTCGTTATGATTTCCAAGTAGATACAATTCCGCTTGATATGGAAGCATTTATTGAAGAACTTACGGCTGCACAAGAAGAAAAGACGAAAGAGAAAAAACCAAAACGCACAGGGCGTAAGCAAAAGGAAGGCACGTCTGAAGAAAATGTGGCCACAAAAACGATGTATTTCCAACATGAAGGTTCTGATGATTTCATTGTAGTTAAAAAGGGTGAGTCATTAGACTTCTTAGAAACAGATATTTTTGATGAACGTACGAAAAAAGAATATGAACAGTGGCTTGCTGAAAATGAAGATAAGTCTGCAGATGATGAACCAGAAGAGAAGTCAAAACGCAGTCGTCGTTCTCGTAAGGAAGAACCAGATGCACCTGTTGAGGAAGAAAAGCCAAAGCGTGAACGTCGTCAACGTAAAGCGGTTGAAGATGATACGCCACCAGGTGAAGCTGATGGGCCAACTGAAGAAGAAGCATCTAAACGTACGCGTAGATCAAGATCAAATAAATAATTATAAAAAGGGAGAGATAAATTATGGCAGTAAAGGAACTGAATACAAAAGAACAGCATTATGCTGATACTCGTGAAGAAGCGGAAGGAATTGTGACAGAAGCAAAGGATAATGCATATCTAACATCATTCAAAATTAGTGAAAAACACAATAAATATGGTACTTACTTCTTAGTTGATCTAGCTTTCAGCTATAACACGCCACGTGAAATTATGGAAGATGCAGAGGCATCTCCAAAAGGTGATGAAGAATCTGGTGAAAAACATGAAGGTGTGGAATATAGTGTGAATCCAGATGGTACAGTTTCAGTTAATGACGATGAAGAAGGAGAAGATGAATAATGGCAGAGAAAAAATTTAACTGGTCTAAATTTGATAAAAAAGTAGATTTAGAAGCGTTAGCAGCAGATGTACAAGAAGTAGAGGAAAACGGTGGTGGCGGAGACTTTGAAAAGGTTCCGGATGGTCAATATGAAGTAGCGGTTGAAAAAATGGAACTCACTGAATCTAAGAAAGGTGACCCAATGCTTATGATTTGGTTCAACATCGTTGATGGTGAATTTGAGGGTCAAAAGATTTTCTATTACAAAGTAATGCAACCTCAAAATGATAAAGCGTGGGGTTATCAAGTTCATCAAAATAATGAAATGTTACGTAAGCTTTGGGATTGCAAAGAAGAAGACGTTAAATTTACTAGCTTTGGAGAGTATGCAGATTTAATACTTGATATTCATGAAGACATCGACGGTAAATTTGAATATTTACTTGAAAAAGAAACGGACAAAAAAGGTTACGATCAATTTAAAATTGTCGAAGTGTTTGAAGTTGAATAACTGAATAAAGAGAGCTTCCGAGCTCTCTTTTCTTTTGGCTAAATGAGTGAAAGGAGTGATATCATGCTCTTTTACGATTTCGAAGTGTTCCCACATGATTGGTTAGTAGTCATTACAAATACAGACGATCAATCAGAAGAAATTTTCGTGAATAATGAACAAGCTTTAATTGATTTTTATAACGAACATAAAAATGACATTTGGGTTGGTTATAACTCTCGTCATTATGACCAATACATTTTAAAAGCCATTATTTGCGGTTTTACACCTCAAGAAATGAACCATTGGATTATTGTAAAACGTGAACTGGGGTGGAAGTTTTATAAAGATTTTTGGAAGATACAGCTATTTAATTTTGATGTAATGACTAATAAATTTCGTTCTTTAAAGCAATTAGAAGGGTTTCAAGGTCATGATATACGTGAAACTTCAGTTTCATTCCATACACAACGTGAACTAACGGAACAAGAAATTGAGGAAGTAATCAAATATTGTCGCCATGATGTACATGAGACCATGCATATTTTCATAGAAACGATTACGGAATTTGAATCACAAGTTGAACTTTTAAAGATGTTTCATTTACCACTCAAACATATATCCAAAACAAAAGCGCAATTAAGTGCCTTTATTCTAGATGCTAAGCAACCCACTGTTCCAAGGGATGATGAATTTGATTTTACATTTCCAGCAACGTTGAAAATCAATAAGTACACCGAAGTCCTGGGTTTTTATAAAGAAAATAAAGATTACAATAAGGTTTTAGAACTCAATATTGCAGGTGTACCGCACCTTTTCGCATGGGGTGGTTTGCACGGTGCAAGAAGTAATTACGCTGGTACTGGTCACTTTCTGAATATAGACGTAGAAAGTTATTATCCTGCATTGATGATTGAGTATGGCTATTTATCTAGAAACGTAAAGAATCCTGGTAAATTTCGTAGCATTCGTGACACCAGGATTAAATATAAAGCTGTTAAAGATAAACGACAAGCCCCCTTGAAAATTGTAATTAATGGGACATATGGAGCGATGAAGGATAAGTACAATGGTCTTTATGATCCACTTATGGCCAACAATGTTTGTATTGGTGGAATGACATTACTTCTTGATTTAATTGAAAAATTGGAGCCACATTGCGAAATTATCCAATCAAATACGGATGGCGTTTTAGTTAAGCTGCAGCATTATAATGATTACGATGTGATTGATGATATTTGTTACGCATGGGAACATCGCACAAAAATGAAATTAGAATTCGAAGAGTTTGTCAAAGTGATTCAGAAGGACGTTAATAATTATATTTTAGTAGATGCGGAAGGGAAATATAAATCTAAGGGTGCTTATGTAAAAAAACTGAATCCACTTGATTACGATTTACCAATTGTAAATGAAGCAGTTGTTAATTATTTCGTAAAAGGCATTGATCCAGAGAAAACAATCTTTAATTGTACGGAACTAGTGAAGTTTCAAAAGATTGTAAAGATAAGTAGCAAATATGATTATGCAAGGTACGGCACAAGAAGGATGAATGAAAAAGTATTTCGTGTATTTGCAAGTGTTGATTTGAACGATAAAGAGTTACGGAAAGTAAAAGATGGGACCGCTGAGAAAATCGCCTATGTACCTGAACGATGTTTCATTGTAAATGATGAGATTAGTGATATGAAAATACCAGGTAAATTAGATTATTGGTGGTATTGGGAGTTAGCAAATAAAAGAATTGATGATTTTTTAGGGGAGGATAAATAATATGGAAAAGTGGCCGGAAGAAAGAATTGCAGCTTATAAAGATTATGTTAGGAATTATGAAAAAGATATGTTGGATTATGAAAACAGAATAACCGAGCATCAAAAGGGTTTGAGAAGTATGATTGAGGCGGTTTGTAGTGTGAGAGAAAAGAGACGTGAAACATTAACAGAATTATATAAGCAAGGTTGGCTATTAGATGATGATAGATGGGTGGAAGTGAACAAAAATAAAAGAGCAGCTAGCAAAAGCTAACTGCTAAGCCCTCGGGTATGAAGGGAAATCAGAAACTGTATCTACATTATTAACAAAATATTGAGCTTTAAACAGTTTTTAGAAAAAATGACTTCATATAATGGGTTAAATTCGTTTTTAAAATCTTTTTTAATACCGTAGGTATCTGACAATTTAAAGTTTATTAAAATAAATTATAAGGGCGTTTTATGAAAGTTGGTGATTTCTTTGTATAAAGGGTACCTGAAGGGCAACGGAAAACATGCAGCTAGTAAATTTAAGGATGGCACGAAGTTATTATCGTATCATACAGCAAGAAAACATGACTCCTTCGTAGGTATTTTAGATGACGATTACATTATGGTTGATATTGACGATATAGATGAAGCTGAAATGCTTCTAGACATCATAGAAGATAAAAATATTCGATGCTCCGTATTAGAAACAACAAATGGTATGCATTTTTATTTCAAAGGCTATGACATTACAGCAAATAAAATAAAGTGGTTTTCCAATATCGGGCTACTTTGTGATTATAAATTAGGAATAAAAAACACTGCCGATCCACTTAAAATAAATGGTGAAACTCGTAGATGGTTACGAAAAACAAATGAACATGATCCATTACCAACTTGGTTATATCCGTACAATAAAAAAAATCCGAACCTCACCAAAATGACTGAAGGTGATGGGCGAAATGATAAATTGTTTACTTATATATTAAAATTGCAATCTCAAGGAATGGCTAAAAACGATATTAAAGAGACCATTTCCATTATTAATAATTATATTTTGGAAGAGCCTGTTGAACAAAATGAATTAAATATAATTTTACGTGATGAAGCATTCATGAAGGAGTCCTTTTACATAAAGGGCGCCTTCCAACATGAAAAATTCGGGGATTTTCTAATAAATGAACATCATATCTGTAAGATCACAAATATCCTACACATCTATAAAGACGGTGTATATTCGGACAAGCAAGAAGATATTGAAGAAGCCATGATTAAACATATTCCAGCTTTAAAAAGGATGCAACGTCAAGAAACATTGGCTTATTTACAGTTAAAAGCAAAGCATAAAAATTTTGCTTCTACCAAATATGTTGTTGTGAAGAACGGTGTATTTAATTTAGAAACGTGGCAATTAGAAGACTTTACACCTGAAATTATTACACGTAATAAAATTCCAGTCGCTTATATTCCAGATGCTTACTATAAAGTTACGGATAAAACATTAAATAAAATTGCGGTAAATGATAAAACAATTCGCTCTATTTTAGAAGAGATTCTTGGTTATATTTTATTTCGTCGTAATGAGTTTGCAGCTACGTTCATCTTAACGGGGAATGGTTCGAACGGAAAATCATCTTATTTAAAGATTATCCGTCAGTTAGTAGGAGAAGAAAACGCATCTTCATTAGATTTAAATGAATTGGACCAGCGATTTAAAACGGCTGAACTGTTTGGAAAGTTAGCAAACATTGGTGATGATATTGGCAAAGGGTACATTAAAGAATCATCGGTATTTAAAAAGCTTTCTACTGGTGAAACATTGAACGTAGAGAGAAAAGGTAAGGATCCATTCGACTTTACGAACTATGCAAAATTAATCTTTAGTGCAAATGAAATGCCACGTATTAATGATTTCACTGATGGATTAGGGCGAAGACTTCAAATTGTACCATTTAAAGCAAAGTTCACACCTGAAGGTGAAGATTATGATCCATTTATTACAGATAAGTTATTATCTGATGAATCCATGCAATATATATTGATTCTGGCTTTAAAAAGCTTGAAACGTTTGCTTGAAGAAAAGAAATTCACGAAATCAAAAGCAGTTGAAGAAGAGCTTGTGAAATACCAGGAAGAAAATAATCCGATTATTAGTTTCGTAAATAATGAAAATATTGAACTAGAACGGTCGGTCGTAGGAGATGTATATCTTCAGTATAAAGTGTATTGTGTGGAGAATGGCTTTCAATCGGTTAGTAATATTAATTTTAGTAAGCAAATTTCTCAGTTATTTGGCTATAAATCACATGTTCAAAAGGTTGACGGTAAGAATAAGCGCATTTTCATCAATAATGAATAGAATTTTTTCGCGCTTCCAAAAGACATGGTCAAAGGGTCGTGACCGTTTTTTTGGTCAAAGCGTTTTTTAAACTCAGTTATATCAATAGGTTTAAAAATATGTTTGACCATTTTTGGTCACAAAAATCCTCAAAAATCACAGATTCTCATGTGTTTTTAATCAAAATAACAGATAAATGCGTTACTAGTAACAGATATCTGTTACCTCATAATTGCAGTCATATCAAGGGTTTTATCTAAGGTAACAGATGGTAACAGATAAATTCACTTTCTTTATAAAATATATATAAAGAGAAAAGATGAAAAAATATACTATATAAAGAAATTTAGGGGGTAAATGCGTTACTTTTTGACTGTGAAAGTACGATGAACGCATTCGTATCAAGGGTTTGAAGGCGGTAACAGATGGTAACGCATTTTACTAAAAAAGGCAGGTGAATCATCATTTGTTTAACTGGTTAAAGGTATATCAAGAATTAGAAGGGGAAATTGAGTATATTGAATTTAACCTACAGCGTAGTCAAAGGGAATTAAAACGCTGGCGGGGTGGTGATTTATCGAAGTATAAATTAGCGCCTGACTCAGATGGTACCAAAGTAGAAGATCATATTGAACGGATTGAATATGAACTAGCCCATAAAATGAATGATTTACATGATTTGAAGAAGTTAATTCGTACCTTTAAAGGTTTAGAGCATAAGATTATGTACGGTAAGTATGTTGAAGGAAAAACATTAGAGTATCTTGCAATTGAATTCGGCTATAGTCGAAGTTACATTTATCAAAAGCATGCTGAGATTATGAGGAGAATTAAGTTTGCTGAAAAACTTACACTTTTTTAACAGTAAGTTCCACCGATATTATCCATTGAAAAAATGGTTTATAGTAATAGCATAGACATTTGACGAAAGGGCAACGGATGCATGGTTGCTCTTTTTTAATCACATAAACCATAACCATGTAAGGATTAGAAAAATAAAAAGAATAAGCAGAAATTGTGCAATTTTCATTTCGCACCCCTTTTAGAAATAGTATGTGTTAGGTTTTAAATGATATTCATTAAATGAAATATCACATACCGCATTATTAGTAACCAAATTAAAAGAAGATCATATTATATTAGTGCAAGTTTATTCTTTTTTATAAAAAGGCTCATAAAAAATCACATTCTGTCATGAAAAGAGCGCCCTGGCACAGGTGCTTTTTTCATTTGTCACACTTTTATGAGGATAAACATAATGTAACATAAACAATTGTTATCTTTCATTTAATCTCCTTTTTGAAGAGCACTCGCTGAAACGGGTGCTTTTTGTGTTTAGCAAACAATTTCAAACATAATGAGAATGGATAAACATACAATAATATAGAACGGTTGAGAATACAGTTACCTATATTTTTTAAGAGAGAGCACTTGCTGGGGAGTGCTCTCTTACGTTTGCACCTTTTCATATAGACAAGCATATATTGGAGTATGGGACAACCCTCCGTTGTTTCATATTCACTCATATTAGCTCCTTTTTTAGAGTATCTACTGACGTAGGTGCTCTTTTTTATCATGTAATAAAACATTTTTTACACCATAAAAGGAGAGTTGGTACATATGATGTATACATCCGTTTTAAAGCGTGATTTGAGCTATTCTGATGCTTTAAATACATTGATGGTAGGTAAAGAGGGGATCCGTGCTAATACGTTATATCAAAGGGATATGTTGGCAAATGATTGGATGATTTAGAGTGCTTCACTGTCTCACAAACAATTGATTATGAGACAGTGAAGCATACACCCTTATATCAATGATTCGAATGTGTCAAAACTATGTATCAAAAACTATTGATTTCGATACAGGTAATTGATACAATGAAACCATCAAAAGCAAAGGGTGATGGTTCAATGATATTTGGATATGCGCGTGTTTCAACGAAAAAGCAAAGTTTGGATATGCAATTAGATGAATTGAAACGCTTCGGTTGTGAGGAAATCGTCACAGAAAAAGAAAGTGGAGCTAAAAAAGACAGGGTTGAACTTCAATCACTTCTTGGAAAGCTTCGAAAAGGGGGTACATTAGTTGTTTATAAGTTAGATCGTTTAGGAAGAACAATGCATCAGCTTGTTAATTTGCTTCAAGAGTTCAATGAAAAAGGAATTCACTTTGTATCTATTAAAGATGGTATTGATACATCTACAACAATGGGAAGATTTTTATTCCATATATTTGGTGCAATGGCTGAAATGGAACGAGAAGTTATTAATGAACGTGTTATAAGTGGTGTAGCTGCTGCTAAAGCAAGAGGAAGAGAAGGTGGCAGAAAGAAAGCACATACACCACAACAGATTGAAGGTATGCTGAAAATGATAGAACAAGGTGAATCAAAAATATCAGTATGTGAGATGTTTAATGTTTCAAGAGCAACCTTGTACAGATACATTAGAGAAAATGAAAATAATAAAACAAATTTAAAGTAGCGAAACATTGCTGCTTTTTTATTTTGGGTGAGGTGAGAGTGATGACGAAAATCAAAAGATGGTTAACCAAAGAAGGCTTATTAAAAATGGAAGGCTGGGCACGTGATGGTCTTATCGATGAACAAATTGCTTATAACATGGGTGTTACTCGCGTTACACTTCATAATTGGAGAAAGAAACATCCAATCATGGATCAAGCTGTACGTCGTGGAAAAGAAGTAGTGGATCGTGAAGTAGAGAATGCACTACTAAAACGTGCATTAGGTTATACGTATGAGGAAGTAACGGTGGAAAAACAACAAGTTAGTGAAGACGATGACTTTCAAGATGTTGAAACAAAAAGGGTTAAGCGACAAGTCGCACCTGATACAACTGCCGTCATCTTTTGGTTAAAGAATAGAAAGCCTGATGCATGGCGTGACCGACGTGAGATTGACCATAGTGGTGAAATGAAACAAACGATTGTACAAAAGGCTGATTTAAGTAAGTACACGTCAGAGGAGTTGAAACAACTTGAAAGCCTCCTTAAAAAATCTTCCGACAGTTGATGAAATTCAAAGAGAAATAGCACGTCGTGATTACTATGAGTATGTGTGTTATGTACATGAAGGTAGATATAAGAAAGCACCGCATAGTGAGTTTGTTGGTGGTGTCATTCAGGAAGCGATTGATAAAAAGAAACAAATGAATGCAGGCGAGATTCCGACCACGAACCAATACATTGCAATTAATATGCCACCACGTCATAGTAAATCGATGACCATTACAGAGACGTTACCATCGTATTATTTGGGGAACTTTCCAGAGGAGAGAGTGATTGAGATAAGTTATAGTGATACATTCGCTCGTCGTTTTGGTAAGAAGAATAAAGAGAAGGTAAAACAGTATGGACCAGATTTATTTGATATCCAAATATCTAAAGAAAGCTCGGCACATGATGAATGGTTACTGGATAATGAAATAGGTGGCATGATCTCACGTGGTGTTTTATCAGGTATCACTGGTATGGGTGCGGACTTAATGATTATCGATGACCCGATTAAGAACCGTGAGGAAGCGGATAGTGAAACACATCGCGGTAAGATTTGGGATGAGTGGATAGATAGCTTCTCTACTCGTTTACATCCTGGTGCAATTGTCATACTGATTCTAACAAGATGGCACGAAGATGATTTACAGGGTCGGTTGTTAAGTAAGGAATATGGTGAACCTTTACCTTGGCAAGTATATAATCTTCCACTGGAAGCTGAGGAAGATGATGTAATAGGACGAGCAGTAGGTGAACCATTGTGGCCAGAACGATATGGGTTAGAGTTCATACAAGAACGGAAACGATATCCAAGTAGCTTTAACTCATTGTATCAAGGTAGACCAACCGCAGCGGAAGGGAATCTATTAAAGCGTAAATGGTGGCAGTATTATGATACGTTGCCAAAGATGGTGCACATCATCATGAGTATTGATGCAACGTTTAAAGATGAAGCAGATAGTGACTTTGTTTGTATTCAGGTATGGGGCAAGAATGGTGCGGATATGTATTTAATCGATAATCTCAAGGCACGTATGAATTTCCCAACTACCCTACAAGCCATTCGTAATATGGTAAGGAAGTATCCGAAAGCACACGCTAAATTAGTGGAGGATAAGGCGAATGGTCCAGCTATTATTTCGATGTTAAAGAATGAAATAGGCGGTATGATTCCAGTGAATCCACAAGGCGGGAAGGTTGCACGTGTAAATGCAGTCTCACCATATATTGAATCAGGAAATGTATATTTACCAAGGTATGCTCCATGGACACAGGACTTTGTGGAAGAGTGCGCATCCTTTCCACAAGGGAAAAATGATGACCAGGTAGATGCAATGTCACAAGCATTAAACCGATTTATCTATTATCATGCGAAGGAAAAATTCATTCCAAAAGAGCCAGTGACATTAGAAGAAAAGGTACATCGCCACATTATTAGACTATCGAGAGGGCGAAGGAAAGGAGGGCAACTACAATGACGTATGTTGTCTTTTTTATATTAGTTGCAGTCATTGTATTTCTTGGTGTGTTTGCATATGAAATGGAGCGTGTACATCAAGGTGAACGTGATGTGTGGAAGCAAGAGCGTAAGGAATTGTACGATCGTATCCAAGCACCATCTTTTGCTGAATATAAACAGGGTGAAGTGAAGATGGTAAAAGCACAAAAAGAAGAAAAGCCTGTACCAACATACCATTTAGAATAGGAGTGGCCACGATATGGCTAGAGTGTTTCATTTAACGTTAGGTAGTATTGAAAAATTCGCGGTAGCTGATGATTATGAGGAAATGTATGAAAAGAGAGCTGAAGTTGACCCGACATTTGCCTATACACCTGTAGAGATAAAAGAGTTGTGTGTGGAAGGGTATGAAATCAAAGCGGAAAAGAAAGTGTCGAAGTCGAGAGTGAAGAAATCTTAAAAGAGCTTGCGTATTCCAACGTATAGGCTCTTTTTTCGTGTGAAGAGGGTGAGAAGCATTGTTTGGTCTCAATAAACCAAAGGAACAAAAGCAAGAACAGAAACGCCCTGATGATTGGGTGTCTCTTGTGGAAGAACGTATTACCCAAGCCGAGGACTGGGAAGAGAAACGCCAAATGATGGCACAAGTAAACTATTATCGTGGGAACCAGTGGCTTGTGTGGAATCCGACAAGTAAGAAAATGATTACTGCACCTCTTGAAAATGGAGAACAGCGAATTACAGTGAACCAAATTCGACCACGTATGATGGTCAAGCTCGCGAAACAAATTAAAAATCGTGTGAAATTTGATGTTGTACCTGATAGTAACGATGAAACGCGCATTGAAATTGCGAAGGCAGCATCCAAATTTCTTAAATATTGGTGGGAACAAACAGGAATGGATCGGAAAACACGTGATATTTTCCTGAATAACGGTGTAAAAGGCTGGTGTGCCGCAAAAGTGTACTTTGATGCGGAAGCGGGTCAAGATATTACACCAGGGGAAGGGGAAATTGGATTCGCAGAAGATATGCAAAAGTTGTATACAGGTGAAATCCGTTGTCGTATTTGTGATCCACTCACAGTATACATTGACCCCGCCGCCGAAATGGACGAAGAGATTCGTTGGATTGTGGAAAGAAAGCCACGTGATATTGATTACATTCAAGAGCGCTACGGAAAAGATGTCGCTGCTGATGAAAATGTGGGATTTGCGGCCGCGTTTGATGTGACACCGCAAAATGGATTCAATTCTACAAGTAAAAAGCGTCCAAATATGGCGATGGTGGATGAAATGTGGGTAAAACCGTGTGGTAAGCATCCAAATGGATTGAAAGTTACGATTGCAGGTGGACAATTGCTGGATATAGACGAAAATGCTGGAGACATTCCGTTCTTTATCTTTGGTGATATTCCGATACCAGGAAGCGTAAAAGCGGAAGCATTTATTAAAGATATGTTGCCGATTCAGCGTGAAATCAATATTATGCGCTCTATGTTTGCCACACATGCAAGGAAAATGGGGAATAGCATGTGGCTTGTGCCCATGGGGTCAAGTGTGGATGAAGATGAAATTACGAATGAAGAAGGTGGAATTGTTCATTATACACCAATTGAGGGCGCGAGACCTGAAAGAGTTGGTGCGCCAGATATCCCGTCCTTCTATGATCGTATTTTAAATAATCATGATGCGGATATCGATGATTTATCAGGTGCACGTGAAATTTCACAAGGACGATTACCTTCTGGATTAGATACGTATAGCGGATTATCTCTTATGGTAGAACAGGAGAATGAGAAGCTTGCGGTTTCTTCTCAAAACTATGAGCATGGTATGAAACGTTTATTGCAACGTGTACTTATGCTGATGAAGAAACATTATACCGAAGAACGTATGGCCCGTATTCTTGGTCCTGATAATGATATTGAATTAATAAGCTTTACTGGATCTGATTTAAGTGGTGGAGAAGACATTAATATTATTCAAGGTTCTTCTCTTCCAGAAATGAAATCAGCGCAACAAGACCGCATTATGACCATGTGGGACAAAGGGGCAATTGTGAAGAAAGATGGTTCACCAGATACTCAGGGGTTTTTAAAGCTCATGGGTATGGGCGATAGTAATGAATTGTTTGAAATGCAACAGCTTGATGAAAACAAGGCGAAAATGGAAAATAAACAGTTTGAGCAAATTGGACAGCAACCAGAATCATTGCAAGCATTGCAACAATACAGCATCCAGCAACAACAGTTTGAGGAGCAAGCCCAAGCGATGCAAGCACAAGGTGTAGACCCCATGCAGGCTGGCATGCAACCACCACAACTACAACTAACGACACCGCAGGTACGTGACTTTTACGATCATGAAGTGCATATATATATTCATAATGCTTTTCGAAAATCAAGCTTATACGATGAATTACCACCTGAAGTGCAGCAGTTAGTTGATGACCATGTACAGCAACATATGGAGGCACTCAATGCGCCAATGGAAGCGGATAGAAGGCAGCAGATGGAACAAGAACAACACATGCAAGAAGAGCAGAAAGCTATGAAAGAACAAGACTTACAGCTACAACATCGGAAATTAGATATTGAAGAAAAGAAAGTAGAAAAAGAAGTGCAGAAGGGTGAGAGATAAATGAATTTTGGGAAAGCGTTTGAAGAAGTGAAAAAAGGTAAGGGTATGCGATTACCACATTGGAGTAACGATGTAGTAATTCGTGCACAGTTCCCTGATGAACATAGCAAAATGACCGCTCCATATTTGTATGTAAAATCTCGTTTTGGTAGAGTTCCGTGGAAGGAAACAAACATTGAATTATTTGCTGAGAATTGGGAGGTTGTAGAATAATGACTTTTGGTCAAGCGCTTGAAGCATTGAAACAAGGTAAGACAGTGGCTCGTAAAGGTTGGAATGATGAAGGTATGTGGTTAAGACTCGTAAAGCAGGGGGAGTTTGATATCTCTTTTGAAGTGGTAGGTGGCAACAAATGCAAAGGACTCCTTCCCTGGATTGGTATGAAAACAGCTGATGATACATTTGTTCCTTGGTTAGCATCACAAACAGATATGTTAGCAGAAGATTGGGAGGTTGTTGAATAATGAACTTCGGCCAAGCAATCGAAGCAGTTAGGGCAGGAGAAAAGGTTTCTCGTAAAGGTTGGAATGGTAAAAATATGTTTGTAGTTTATCAGAAGGGTTATCCTGATGGAATTCCTTGCAACAAACAGACCGCTGAAGCTTTGGGTATAAATGAGGGAGATTTATTTAAAGTTCGCCCATACTTACAGTTAAGATGTGCTGATGGAACTCATGCCATGTGGTCACCTAGCACTTCTGATGCTTTAGCTGAAGATTGGGTTGTTTTATAAGTCGCTACTAATAGCGGCTTTTTTCTATACAAAAATTCGGGCGTTGAATGTGGACTTGCGCCCACCCACAGGAGGAAAGAAATATGTTAAAACCATTTCGTTTACGTTTAGGTAATTTTCAATTCTTTAATGGTTTGGAAGGCGGTGGTGAGGTCGTAACGGAAACGGTACCTCCTAGCGACTTAGGTGGAGAACTCACGCCTCCACAAGGTACAGGAGAAATAACAGAGCCAACTGGGCAAATAGAAACAACACCTGGGCAACAATTGGAAGGTGGAGAAAATCCAGAAGGACAACCACCAGAAGGTATGGAACAATCACAAGCTTTTGCGAAGAGATTACAAGAACGTACACAAGCGGCTCTTATGGAAGAACGTCAGCGTTGGGAACAAGAAGTTTCTGAGCGATATGGTAACTATGACACATATGACCGTGCGATGAACTTCTTTATGAAACAAGCAGGTTATAACGACCTTGATAGTATGATGCAAGCAATTGAACAACAAGATTTATTACAACGTGCTGAAAAGTTTGGTGTGACGCCTGAAATTCAGCAGAAATTAGAGAGTCTGGAAGCAAAGGCACAAAGAGCAGAAGAACTGGAATATCAGCGTGAACAGCACCAATTATCACAACGATTCACTCAAGCGTTAGGGCAATTCGCACAAGAAAAAGGCGCAGATGCAGCAGCGTTAGAACAATTTATGGTGGAACAAAATGTTCCTAATTTTGAAGTAGCGTATAACGCCATGCGTGCGCAGCAGTTAGAAGAACAGCTTACTTCAGCA